>JANHFL010004059.1:24512-49762 GCA_032468155.1 Oxyrhabdium leporinum | reverse complement strand
GCGCCACCGCCCCACCTTGCCATGAGTGATGTTGAGTTGGCCACGCCCACTTACTCACATGACCCCTCCCACCAAGCCACGCCCATAGAACCGGTGGTGAAAAAAATTAGATTTTACCACTGCTAACTGAGTGGCCTTAAGTCACCTTGTGAACTAAGTTTGGTGACTCAGGAGGAACTAGAATCCAAGACCTTCAATGTTACCCCAAGATTAGCGAGATCAGGATAAAAACTTAATAGTCAATATTGTGAAACTGGAATAAGGTGAAACGAGAGAGGAGGAGGTGAAGGAGAAGGAGATTTTTTTTTCTCTCAGGGGAAGGAAGATGAGAGAATATGGCACCATTGGGGGTGGGAGACAGCAGAGGAAAGCAATGGTGGCAGGAGGTAGGAGAAAAGACCAAGGGCTGGCAGTGGCAATGTATACTGGTGTCAGGAGAATCTGTGAGATGTCTAGGATAATATGGCTACCTGGATGCAGGACTGGGACTGATTCTTTGCAATGTCTACCCTTTAAGAAAGAAGTAGTGCCATCTGAAATTACAGTACAAGGATTAGAGCCAAGAAGGGCAGGGGAAAAGAGAATGATGATCATGTCAAGGCTCATATTGTATATAGTGTCAGCATGGTGGAATTTATTGTAGGGTAAGCTGCTTGGAGAAACCAAATTCGTTATTAAGAAAGAGAGGCATAACAAAAATGCATTAAGTTTGCTGTTAAAAAAATTAACTATATGTTTAATTCATCTGATGACTCGTGTTCAAGACATGAGAAGATATTTTTCAAATAATGTTAGACAATGATACAGAACAATAAATAGCACAGAGAAGAAAGGAAAAGCCATAATACAGGCACTTAACATTTTCACAAATAAACTATTAAACTCTTAAGTGTCTGAGAGCAGGGGAATTTATATTTTTCCTGGCTTGATACCAAAAATGTATCCGTATAGATTCCAGGTGAACATTTTTTGGGAGGAAATCTCATCATCGGTAAACTAAAACTGGAAAACATTTTCCTTTTAACCCCCCACCCCGAACTGCCCTAAAGAATCCCACAGATACAAATGAGTTTTGCAAAGAGCAGAATATCTTAAATTAGACATTCCTGGAAGCAGAATATTACCCTGCCTAAAACTGCCCCTCCACAAAAGATGAAAAGTTTCTAGAAATTTGGAAGTAGTTCAAACAAAACCTAGTTGTTTTTTTCCATGGCTTTAGCATTCTTTAAAAATACAGTTAACTTGCTGATGGTGGTGGTAGCATGCAGCAATAATCTGCTGCACTCCCAGTGTTGTGGGACCCTAAGGAGGATATAAACAAATCCACCAATTTCTAGATCAACAATCCAGTGCCCAGGAGAAGCCACAATAACATCACCTGCTGTAATAGCATATGGGAAGACCTTGGGAGACAAGAAGAAGAGTCACAGATTAGACAATCATTTCACAAAAGTTATCTCAGCCCACAGGAGGAAAAGGGGCATAGGAAGCATCTCAGAAAAGACCCTTTTCTGGAAAGTCAAAATAAAGAAGGGGAGAAATGTGATCAGACTTACAAGATTCTGTTATTATATCCTAATTGTGTCCGCTTCTTGTCTGGACTACCTTGAAGAGCTGACTTCTACATCATTATATCATTGCACAATGATGAAATCATTTGCATCTAATGTTGCAGAATTATGTAATGTCTGTGTTCATAACATAATTTGTTTCATGGGCCCAATGACATCATGACTTAACCTTTTTGTTTTTATGCTGCAGAGAGGAGTCCTTGCTTTTCCTATGGCAGCAAATGTTATTTTGTGCTCTTGTCTGTTTTTATATTATTTCAGACCTCCACCATGGAAACGTTCTATGAACAGTGTTTCATGGAATAATGCTATCTGTCCTACTCCAGACTTAACAGGTTTTTAAGAGAGACTATTCTGAATTATTTAACTTTGGCTGAGGTGGAAGACAAATATTTAAAACAGATAGAAATACTGAGTCTAAGGTAGTTACATCTTCTAGAGCAACGTGTTTTCAAACTTGCCAATGCTTTAAATGTGTGGACTTCAAGTCCTAGAATTGTGGGACTTGAAGTCCACACACCTAAAATTTTACAAGTTTGAAAAGTACTGTTCTAATATTTGGTGTAGTTGTTTGAAGAGACAATATCATATAATGTATAGTGCATACTGTATCATGTAGTGCACTAAACATCCATTGCAAATGCAACTGCTAGTAGAATTAGACTGACTTAGAAAAAGCTAAACACGGTTGTACCAGGTAAGGACCTGGATAGGAGACCACCAAGAAGTCCCAGGATTGTAGGTTATACACAGGAAATCCCAGGAGAAGTCAACATCAAGCTATTTCCATATTCTTGCAGGAAAATGTCATGAATTTACCAGGATTAGTCTTTTTACCTCTTTAATATAGAAAAACAACATAATTGGTGTCATTTTTCTAAACAAACTATGCAGACTTCAATGCAGAAATGTCACTTATATGGAAATTAGAAAATTAAAAACCATCAGGCCCACCGCAGCCAACAATGCTTTACTTAAATACATTTAACATCAACCAAACTTTGCATAGGAAATGAAGCGAACCGTTTCCTAATCACATTCAGTTTGCTAACAGTGGACTCTTTCTCTGAATGACAAAATAAGGCTATTCAAACACAAAGTTGAGATGGAAGAAACCCAAACTTTGTAGAAATATAAACTGACTTTAAGAGAAAAGAAATGACCCCCAAGGTAGAGGAGAGAAAAAGCAGAAGTGTCATATTGAGAACTAATTGAGCTTCAAGGCTGCAGAATTCTGCCTGACCATGGAAATGGAAGGAAACAACAAGAAGAGGGAAGCAGCTATGGCATTGATCACTCTGGAACAAAATATAGATGGCTTGACCCTTAATAAGAATATCCTATCCCATGGCATTCCACTGAAAATCAAAATATCATCCTTAAGTAGAGATTGTCCTCATCTTCCAACTGTGCTTACAACGGTTTTTCACATTTAATGACTTGTTGCAGCATCCCCATGATCACATGAACAAAATTCGGATGCTTGGCAATTGGCATGTATCTATGATGGTCCCAGAGTCACATGAATACCTTTTGAGACCTGACAGACAAAGTCCATGGGGAAGCCAGATTCACTTAACAACCGTGTCACTAACTTAACAACTGCAGTGATTTACTTAACACCTGTGGCAAGAAAGATAATAAAATGGAGCAAAACTCACTTAACAACTTTCTTGCATAGCAGTGGACATGTTGGGCTCAGTGGTAAGTTGAGGACTGCCTGAAATATCATTAAATCTTCATTTTCCATTCTTTGTTATCTCATCACCTTGAATATTTCACAGGAGAAAACTAGACAGTCCTTTTGTCACAAAGATTCCTTCCACCATTTTAAACTGATGTTCATCGCCACTGGAATCATCCCCTTTCTGACTGTGACTTCCTGCCAAAGGTTACATTCATTTAGGAAAAGAATGTCAAATTATTTTCTGTGGTTGGTGAGTTACTAAACTAACCAAGGAATTTCCATTGATTCAATGATGTCTTGAATCTCTACATTTTTGAATGCATAATTCTATGCAACTCAAGTCCAATGGAATCGGGTAAGAAGGGATATAAATAGTAAATAAAATTCTTGCACACAAGTGTATTGTGTTTGCAAATCAAAGAAGTGATTCTTTAGGAAAATTCTTTAGGAATTTTTAAAAAGAACCCACCAGTGAAAGATGTAATTGATGATGGTGTACTCAGAGCCCCAAGAATACCTAAAATAAAAGATATCCTGGATAGCCTTTCACTCCTGCCTTGCTATGCTTTCTGCTAGTCAGCAGTTGCCTTTTTAAAAAATAAAAAATAAAATAAAACAAAATAAAAAGTTACTGCCCAGGCTGAATGAAGCATCCTTCGCTTGCTTTCCATCCCCTGCTCACAGTACTGCAAAACTTCCCTTCCCTTTATTTTTTAAGAGGATGTTTAAGTTACAAGCTGGAAACATTGCTGTGTTGTTTCTATAAAGCTGACCTATCAGTTCTTCCTTGCTACAAAGTTCCCCTGGAGCTAGAGAGGAAGTAGGAATGAAAGAGCAACTTTTTCCCTATTGCTCTGCTTGTAGCATCAGAGCTATGATGATGGTACCGTAAGGAAAAAAAAGAAACACGAATGGATCTGCTTTAGTGTCAAAGGAGATATCCTGGTAGCCTTGGGTAGAATTATGCAACATGTTCCCCAAAAATAAGACTTGATCTTACATTAATTTTTGCTTCAAAAGATGCAGTAGGGCTTATTTTCCAGTTAAGTCTCATTTTCAGGAAAATACAGTACTAAAATACAGTACTAAAATACGGTACATGCGCCTGTCTGGCTGATGATTTTAACTGGGGCTTATTTTAAGATAGGGCTTATATTACGAGCATCCTGAAAAATCATGCTAGGCCTTATTTTCCAGTTGGGTTTTATTTCCGGGGAAACATGGTAAAGTGGGGAGGAGAGAATGTGAAGGTAGCTATGTGTTGTGTTGGAAATCCAAGGAAAGGCATGGGGACTAGTCAGAAGGGAACAACTCCCAAAAGGAAAGAGCAGGCACTGGTGGGGTGGTCCAATCAGTCAGTGAGCCCTGCCTTCCTTGCACAGATAAGAAAGGGCAAGATGTAGGGGAAAGACCAATCAGTTCAAAATCTGGACTGAACACCAGCCCTGTTGTATTATCAGCTCACTGCAATTTGGCTGGATTTCTGAAGTTGGCTTAAGAAAACTGGAAGCAGCCTGGCAGACAAGCAGCTTAAGTTGCTGTGCAGAATTGCCCTAAAACTGGGGAGACCAAGATCTAAATCTATTCTCAGTGGAGAAATCTCCCTGGGGGGCTTTGGACTAGTCCTTGACTTTGTATCCAACCTATCTGGGGGAAATGTTATATATCTGGGGGAAATGTTATATCTGGGGATAACATTGGAGGGCAAGGGGAGTATTATATACATCACCTTGAGCTCCTGGATGTAGGCTACCACCTGACTGAGTGAAGCCAGTTGGCTCCTTAACTCCTCCCTTTATAGGCACAACCTCTCTTTGAGTTCTGACAGATTCTGATAGATCCCAATCACTTAATGTCAAGAACAACTGGGCAGTTAGACATGTGATTCTGATGTGACCACAGATAGGGCAGCCTTCTTTCTGATGCATCCCAAGAGTGACCAGTTTTCCTTTCCAGAGAACTTTTTAAATGTCTGACAATCAGCATTAGGCTTTTGGGGAGTCCTTTGCAGTCATTTGGACTCAGATAGAGTAGACCTATGCAGCACATTAAACTATAAAACTATAGTTTATATAGTTTTATAAACTATAAAAGAAATCACATTTTAGCCTAGGACAAAATGCTAGCCGGGCCATTTTCTGCAGGAACTTTTTCTTTCTTTTTTTGCTATACTATGGACTTGACTTCAGTTGATGTTAAATACAGTAAACAGTGACTTAACTGAATTAATAGGTAGTGTTTACCTTATTTTTTATAAAGTTTCTTAAACTGTCTTATATTGAGGCAATATAATGAAGGTAGTTCTGTCTCCCAAAACACTAATTCCAGATACATGTTACAGAGTAAAACAAGAGTATGGGGAATCAGGACCCCCCTCTCTCTCTACACACACACACACACACTTTTTTTCATTCATTCTTTTTGCCTCTGTTTCCAAATTAAAGTCATGCATGGTTTTTCAAGTCCAATTGCCAGCCCAGAGGACAGTTATCTTGATTTTTTTTTCATTCATCTTGCGCTGTAATAGTGAAATCCGCCCATTTTCAAATAATTGCTCTGTCTGCATATGTGCATGTATGTGTTTCTCTTACCAGATTCTGGGTTCCCACGTAGCACAGAGTCACCGCAACCCAGCCCAATGTCTCTGGATCTATGAAGGAGTGGAATGCTATATGATTTAGGCATGCAGAATTGTAAAAGTGGTCATGGGCTAGTGAAAATATAAGTCTGTGCTCCAATCTCACATACTTTTGCTAACTTTGCTACTAGATTTGGCATGTAGCTCCCAGAATGAAAGTCTCTAAGAAAGTTCTCCTATCTGTTAGGTCCCAGAAACCAGATCCACGCATGAAGAAGAGTTCAATTACCAGTATATACTTAGTTGTACATGTCTATTTCACAGGAATATTTCTAGACTGGCAGTTGCACCTGGACCAGTCTAGATAAGGTCCAATGGTTTTCGGGAGGAGGAAGTTGGGCCTTGCTCTCTTGTGCCTACATAAGGATTCCAGACTAATTCCTCACTTGACTCTTCCCCCTGGATCAGCCAGTCTCTCACTGTCACTGTCCCTGGAGTAAGCAAAATGTCTGAAGATGTGGTGGAATCTGGCACTGAGTTGAGTGGAAGAGTGAAATGACTGATTAGCCTTGAGTCCCTTGTGGGAGGAAGAGGCTGAATGGAGATTGTCCCTAAACTTTGCAGTACTTATCCAATAGTTATACAGTGTGTGCTTGAGTCTGGCAAGATTCGTGTCTATAGGCTAGCAACAATAAATATACCACTTGGATCAGGTCATTTGTGTAGTTTCTTGTGCTTGACAGAAATTTTCAGATCTCATCGTCCCTTTGATCCTGAGGGTATTCAGATGATGTGAATTTATTCAAAAGTGAGCTCAAAAGGAAATTAAGACATTTTTGCTCAGTGGTTGTGTAATGTAATTTACATAACATTTTTTAATGAAGTTGACAGATCCCAACCCGCAATATACGAGTTCATATTTATTTGTTCTAACCTGTTCTTTTCCTGCAAGGCCTTCAAATGTGATCTATTTATGTCTTGAACTAGAACATCTATAAAACCGGGGTTGCTTTCTTCTAAGTGAGGTCTTGTTTCTGATCTTAAAAGCAACAAGCACGTTTCAGTGAAAGAAATGATGAAACAAAGGCCTCGGTGCTATGCAAAAAATGTGTACCATTCATCAACAGAAGGCACTAAGATGGATCATCTCCTGATAGGCTCTCTTATTGGGATATTTGTAAGAGGATTGGTAATTCCATCTTGTTAACTGATGATATACCTATTTAGTTTCTCAAATTCCAGATTATCATCTTTGTTGCTAATCCCTTCCTAAGAAATTTTTCATTGTCATGATGGAATGAACAGGAATTCATTTATTTTTTAAAAAAAATTAAATTCATAACACACATAAAAGGACATAGTAAATAGACATGACTGTTGGCATGTATCTGTGATTTGGTATAACACCGGCAACCATCTTGCTAAGGTATGTCAGGTTAAGTTATATCATCTTCTGATTTGCTTCATTTGAGATGTGTCGACGACAAAAAAACAGTCACACCTCTAATGTCTATGCCACAAGACCATTCTGAAAAGTCATGGATTTCACTGCGTCATATTCAAGTTAGTTTGGGACTAACTAGAATGTTGCAAGTTGATGACAAGGGAGAATCTTGGATAAATTGTGGGAATGACACAAAGGTGGCAGTTCCCAGCAAAAATGGTGTGCAGAAGCTCCTCAAAAGAAGGAAAATGCTTCCCAGTTGTATGCCAGTGGCAACTGCTGAATTGAGTCCAGGAATCATATCATGGGCCAGTACAGCCACTAAGCAAGGAAGAAATCAGAATGCATTAAGGAAGCCATTGTTGCTCAGGAAAAATCCTAGCTTAGACAAAAGTCTATTATCACAGAAGCCTAGAGAACATGCAATTCAAAACATGCAATTGTGTGTTTTCCATAGTAACAAATAAATGAAACTCCTACATAACCAAATCCAGTGAATTAATCTTTCAAATACCATTATCCATGCATATTGCATACTGATTTTTATTAACGGGAAGCCTGGATGAGTGAAGCTTATCCTAGAATGGCAGCAATGAGCACCAATGTGCCCAAAACTTACTACGTTGCTCGCCAGGTATTCTAGCTGTGTAACATGAAATTAACATGTTACAGATTCAAATGTGACTTTGGATCCCATGTAAATCCTAGAAGCAATCTTATTAAATAAGGTGATGGTGAATGTAATTTAGAGTTTAATTTCAAAAATTTCCACATGTCTCAGGAAAAAAAAACAGGGAAGTAACTTTAAGTTATAGATAGCATCCTGAAAGATTGAAAGGCCGGGGGATGAGGAACAACTAGTTTTGCTTTCTGGTTAATGTTTGTGATTGGCCACATCAGTTCCCACCATCTGTGAAAGTGTTCATAAAATGCTTTCACGTGTGTTCACTGGTCCAGAAAGACTGGGCATGTCTGAACTAATCCAAAAGTTTTGCTGTCAGGCCTTTTGAAGTATCGCCAGGTTTCTAGTAGTCCCCTTATTTTTGTAGTCCAGATCAATGTTTTTCAACCTTGGCAGCTTGAAGATGTTTGGACTTCAACTCCCAGAATTCCCCAGGCCACATACAGCTGGCTGAAGAATTCAGGGAGTTAAAGTCTCCACATCTCCACTGATCTGAGTGAATAACATGAACAAGTTTATCATGTTCCTATTTCTGGTAGATTTCATTATTTTTAATCAATCAATTCATTTAATTAATTTAAAGGTCATAATACACGTTCCATCATAACTGTTAGCTATGGATATAATTACAGATAGTTTTCAAATTACAATCTTATGTTTAGCAACCTTTTGGAGTTACAAAGGTACTGAAAAAAATGACATAAGATCCTCACACTTATGACTGGTGCATCATCCCCACCATCACAGGATCAAAATTCAGGCACTAGGCAAACCACAATTTTTGACCTTCCCAGCAGGCTTTCAACAAGCATAGTTAATGGAGGAAGCCGGATTTAGCTTCTTAACAACATGATTCACTTAACAGCTGAAGTGGTTCGCTTAACCGTGAAAAGGTCATACAATTGGGTGTGACTCACTTAACAACCGCCTTTCTTAACAACAAAAGTTCTGGGCCAAGTTGTGGTCATAAGTCAAGGATTATTTGTACTGCTCCTGATAGGAAGATGGCATTGAGTCTATCACTGACACTGACCATGCTATTTATGAAATAATGACTTCAACATGATAGCATATGGCATAATACTGGGCAATAGAGTGTATTACTAAAAAATCATTTAGAAGAGCACTTTTCCACACATGAGGGCTGTGTTATTCCAGATTTGCCAGCTCAATTTTTCTTTGACTGGTTCTCTCTCTGTCTCAATCCAGATGCCACCAACAATGGTTCTGGCTCTGATAGGTTGGATGACCTCAGACCCAACACCAAACAGATGTCCAACATAAAACAAGGAAAACTGAATGCATAGTTTTCTAGCTGCATGCTCACTTTCTTGAAAACAGAAGAGCTGCCTTTCTGCTGTTAACTCTTCTAGTGCTTCCTAGAGTTTTAACCTCCCAGAGCCTTTTTTAACCTCCCAGAGCCTTTTTTGCTTTCGTTCCATGTTGAATGCCAGACTTCAAAAAGGATGGAAACCATTTTTCATCTGTAACGTAAGGGAGGTCACGAATAAAAATTGTATTATCATACTAAGCAAACTTCATTTGCTTGAAGTGAGAAAGTGGCAGGAGTTAATCAAAGTCCTAAATTCTAAAATAAAAACCTGTCAAATACTTGTCATGATATAATTTAGATACAATGTCCAAAAATCTATGGTACGTCTGTGTTTCAAACATACATGATTTTGAAGTTAATTTTAAGTCTGTTGCCAATTAAAGAACTTTAAGAACACTTCATGTTGGAGACTGAAAGTTTTCACGCTATACTACAGTTTCCATGAGTCACTGGGAAGGCATTAAACACATTCGAAATTATTTTTTTATCTATACCAGACACATACCTGGGTTAAGGTTGGTTGTACTGCTAAGTATATTTTCCTAAAAATATTAGAAAAAAACAGCATTTTCTTTCTAGTTTAGATTGTGCTATGGAAACAGTGTTTTAAATGCTGCCTGTCATGTATTAGTCATGGTTGCTGCTGAGTATATGTGACCTGGATTTCTATACATTGTACAATTCAAACAGCAATAAAAAAGATATAAGAAATGTGATGATTTAAAACATATACATAAATGTGCTTAGCATGAATGTTGGATAGTATATTAAAGCAGAAACTGTTGCCCCTCAGATCACGCAGAGTAAATTTCTCGCAATCCTTTGTCCCAAAGGTGCTTTTTCAACAGGCAACTGGACTTTGTTTTTCCTTGAAGACGTTTCGCTTCTCTTCCAAGAAGCTTCTTCAGTTCACTTCTACAGAATAACAGAGTTGGAAGAGATCTTGGAGGTCTTCTAGTTCAATCCCCTGCTCAGGAAGGAAGCCCTATACCATTTCAGACAAATGTTTGTCCAATCTCTTCTTAAAAACTTCCAGTGTTGGAGCATTCACAACTTCTGGAGGCAAGTCATTCCACTGATTTATTGTTCTAACTGCCAGGAAACTTCTCCAGAATAGAAGAAGCTTCTTGGATGAGAAGCAAAATGTCTTCAAGGAAAAGCAAAGTCCAGTTGCCTTTTGAAAAAGCACCGTTGGGACCACCATGACCTAAATGACTGAGAATCTCCATAGTGACAGTCCTTTGCTGCTGACCAGGTTTGCTGGACCTAATTCCCAAATGTTGGGAAATGACAAGGTGACTTAACCCTGGGTTATAGTGTTAGAGGGGAACTAAGCAGGCTTGGTTCAAATTTCCTGAATTCACTGAGTGATAGAAGTCAATACTTCTGTCTCAACACAGCCTACCTCCCAAGATTGTTGTGGGGAACATATTTGAAGAAGGGAGCGCTATACAGATAGTTCTCGACTTACAATTATTCATCTGGTGACTGTTTGAAGTTACAACAGCACTGAAAAAAGCAACTTTTTAATGATCGTAAGTACCCCCAAGGTCATATGTTCGAAATTCAGATGCTGGGCAACTGGTTTATATTTATGATGCTTGCAGCATCCCAGCAACCTTCTGACAAGCACAATCAAATGGGGAAGGCATAATTCATTTAACAACCATGTTACTAACTTAACAACTGCAGTTATTCATTTAACCATGTGGCAAGGAAGGTCATAAAAGGGGTAACAATGGTCTTGTTTAGCAACATAAATTTTGGGCTCAGTTGTGGTTCTAAGTTGAGGACTTCCTGTAAACATTGCTTTGAGCTCCTGGAGGAAAGATTGATACCTCACAGAAATATTATGAGGATAAAGAGGGAAGGTTATTTAAGAATCGCACCTGCCTGTTGGAACTTCCCTTTAGAAATTTAGAATAAGAATGTAAAGAATAAAACCCTCTCTCTCTCTCTATATATATATATATATTTAAATATTTACAGCTGCATCTTAAATGATGAAAGTATAGCTGAAAAACAGCAGCAACCAGGATGTCTTTATTATTATTTATTCATTTTAATCCTTCTTTTATTATTATTTTTTAATAAACCACTCAAGTGGAGAACATACCTAACAGTCCTACCGCTTCTTATTTTCCCCACAGCAACAACCCTGTGAGGTGAGTTGAGCTGAGAGATTGCAACTGGCCCAAAGTCACCCAGCTGGCTTTCATGGCTAAGATGGGACTAGAACTCAGAGTCTCCATCTTTCAAAGATTTGCAACAATCAAATTAGGTTAGTGTTCAAATATACCATTTAACAAGTGGTAGAGAAGGAATTTAATTTACCTTCCTCTAATATTACTTCCCATGCATCATGGCCTTAACTATCTCTGTGCAAACAAAAGAGACTGCTTGATATTAGGTTTATCTAGGCCTTCCCATTAACTAAACCAGAAAGTGCTTCAGCAACAAAAAATAAAAATAGGATTGTGCATTTAAAGCTCCTTATCGTTTCAATAGCTGAGAAGGCATGTTCCTTCTTTTAGGGCTTCCTCTCAATTTCCTTGGGAGATTAAATCACAGTTCTGCTATTCTGGCAGGCAAGGCCCATCTGCTTCAATCGGCTGTAAATTACAAGAACAGAAGTCCGCCTTGAGCTAATGAATTCTATAAACAGCTATCTAGTAAAAAGTCCCCTTGAAAGGAATTCTATTTCCCCCCCCTCAGTGTAACAACTAGAAGCGACGGTCCTTGGCCATAAAAGGGATGAGGAAGATTTAATTTGAATGCATCTCTTTTTACTTACTTATATGCATCTGCTTTATTGTGGCACATTACCAATATATCCAGGTACTGACTGGAAAAACTGCTTTGTTTCTTAACACGAATCGGATTCCTGAAGTATGCAAAATCTGGGCCAGGCACTTTGAGTACAGAAATGAGCAGCTAAATGATGGATTTATATATTAACTGTTCTTTCCCCTATTAGCAGCCTGCTGGGTTGTTTTTATATAGCCTGTGTAATGTAGCAGTTAAGGCATCAGGCTAAAACCAGGAGACCGTAAGTTCTAGTCCTGCCTGAGGCACCTGGGTGACCTTGGGCCGGTCAGTCTCTCTCAGCCTTTGGAAGGAGACAATAGCAAACCACTTTCAAAATTTGGTGAAGAAAATTGCAGGGACTTGTCCAGGCAGTTGATGAGAGTTGGCATTTAGCTGAAGGAACAACAGCAATAAGAAAAATGTTTAAACATGAATAGAAATGCCTTCAATATCTGTATTAAAATATTATTTTAAGATGTGAGAAATGGGTCCCAGAGTATAATTCATTACTATAATTGTGGGGAGTGGTTGCATTTAATGAACAGAGTCATAAGAAGAGAACCAATTTGCTTACAAACATTGGGCTGGAGACCTTACGTTTTAGTCCTAACTTAGGCATAAAGCCAGTTGGGTACCTCTGAGCCAGTCACTTTCTCTCGGGCCTAGTAAGAATGCAAAACAATTTCAAAATCTTTCCTTGAAAACTACAGATACTACAAGCAAAAAAATGACTCGCACACACACACACAAACACAGATACAAGAACACACACACACACAAAATAGGATGAATTGCTTACTTCTGAAAGATAGTTGTAAGACTATCCCTGCTATATGGGATGCACATAATTTTGTTTATAAAATTCAGGGATCTCTGCAAATGAGCAGTTACTGAGTTGCCGTGATTCCTAAGACAAAGTCACTGTTGCATGTAAACACCAGAAATTATATGTCATGTACTCCATAAGCAGCCTTTGCACTCTGGAGCTTTACAGATGTCAACAATTCCTATGATTCCCAGAATGAAACGATCCAATCAGGGAAAGCCAGCGAAGGCCAATAAAAGTTCAAAAGAAATTGTTTGCAGTCTCTCACATTAATCAAAATGGGAATGTTCCTATTTTTTACGTAAGAATTCAGGGACGGAAGCCATTTCATGGGAATCATAACCTCTCCCTGGAACCTCTCATTTCAATAACTGCATTTAGTGATTTGGAGAAGAGTCAGTGGAATTCCCCTCCGCGCCACCCCTCCCCCCAGGACCTAAAAAAAAAAAATGTGAATATCGTATAATTAATTCCTAAGACAGTTATTGTGCTTTATGGTTTCATTTATATAATTTGAAGTGACGCAATGCTATGCCTAAAGGTGATAATTAAGCAACTCTCGTTGTTTTTATCTTCAACATCGGTTGCATAATACCCTACATAAAACCCAGAAAATCTCCATATGATTCAACTGTTATGTTCCTTCAATGGGATAGCAAAGCATTCCCAGATGATCTAAGAATAGGTTCAACAGACTTCTTTATTTTAGCCAAAGATAAAGAGTTCCAAATAATAAAGATACAATTTGGTAAACTGCAAGGAAGCTAAAAAAAGAAGCACATTCCATAGGTGGGGCAAGGAGGAAAGTGATGAAAATAGTGTCAAATCATGAAAAATTGATACACAAACTACAACTTAAATACTTGCATCAAACATAAGGACAGAGTTGGCATCGTGACATCAGAAACACATTGCTTCACTAGATTTCATCACTTCGATGCAAACTGGTTTTGCTGCAGATTTCTATGGCCTGTTGGTTTAGATGAGGAATACTGAAATCTATTATTGGAAGTCTGAAATAAGGCAATGAGTCTTAAAAAGTTTAGCTTCAGTCGGATTAGCAAGAGCAAGAGCACTTAGACTTATATACCACATCACAGTGCTTTACAGCCCTCTTTAAGCGGTTTACAGAGTCAGCCTATTGCCCCACACAATCTGGGTCCTCATTTTACCCACCTCTGAAGGATAGAAGGCTGAGTCAACCTTGAGCCAGTGAATCTCGAACTGCCAAATTGCAGGTAGCCAGCAGTCAGCGGAAGTAGCCTGCAGTACTTCAGTCTAACCACTGCGCTACCGCGGCTCTTTTATTAGGAATAAAAGAAAAATGTAGAGCAAACGAGGATAAACATGGTTTTAAGATGAAGAATATCCAGCTAGCTATCCAGCTGTTTATCAATTTATCTATCAACTGTCTCCTTCTGTGTGCATATATACTAGTAGTCCTCAACTTACAACCATTCATTTAGTGACCATTCAAAGTTACGACAACACTGAAAAAAGCGACCTATGACCATTTTTCACACTTACGACCATTGTAGCATCTCCGGGATCATTGATCAAAATTCAGAAGTTTGGCAATGGACTCTTATTTATGACGGTTGCAGTGTCCCGGGGTCATGTGATCACCCTTTGCAACCTTCTGACAAGCAAAGTTAATGGGGGAGGCAGATTCACTTAATATCCATGTTACTGACTTAACTATTGAAGTGATTCATTTAACAACTGTGGCAGAAAAGGACGTAAAAGAGTGCAAAATTCATTTAACAACTATTTCGATTAGTAACAGAAATTTTGGGCTACTTATAGTTGTAAATTGAGAACCACCTGTTTATTTTTTTTGACTGCTGGCATTCCTATAAGGTGCATTCATGCACCCCCCCGAAACGCTTCCTTTAGATCAGTGGTCCCCAATCTTCCTGGCTACATGGACCACCACCACCAGCAACACAGAGGGTGGGGTGGGGGGATCCTTTCACACACACACACACAATCTAGCTCCTACAATGCACAAATGAAGCTTCATGTCCTCACCCATCTCTTGTGTGACCTGGTACCGGTCCATTGCCCGGGGTTGGGGGGATCCCTGCTTTAGATAATCATGATATTGGCAACCCTTTTGTCTCACTAAGTAGCTTTATGGCTTCAAAATAAAATGGCTATCAGTGTATTGTAAAGCATTTCAGTATCATTTCCCCCCAATTCCATTATGAAAGAAACCCACGTTTAAAGATTACCTTCAAAAAGCAAGTTTGGACTGAAACAGGAAAAGACAAAAAGCTATTTTAGGTATACAATGTTATTGTGCTTCTTGGGCTGAGACCTCCTGGTCTGCCCAAAAGTTAAAATGACAGATGTTTGCTGTGATTCCCAATAGCAGCCTCCCTTTTTAGGCTTCTGGCTCCAAGTTCAAAGGGCATCCAGCTGACATCAGCACCTGCTCTCCACGGGCTTATGATGGACTGCATTAGCTCTGCAATGTCCATTAAATGACTGCTAGCTGCTCATTGTTTTAAAATTCCATGGAGCACTCTTCTGCTATATGGTAGAAAAGTTAAAATGCCGTAGAATAGCATGCTGCTAGATAAAGTCGATTCAGGAGGAGAATTGATGCCAAGACAGATTCACTCCAAAACAAGTACTAACTCTTCTGAGAACTCCAGTGCATTTTCTGTATTCACCTATAAAATTCCAAACAGTCTGGAGATGGGTATCGAATGGTCAACTTTTAGGCTGAGTTTTGTTCATAAAATAGTTACAATGAACTTTGAGATGCATTTGGTGGGAATGTAAGATTAGACATCATCTGCAAGAACACCCAAAGTTAGACTATCCTAAAAATTTCAGTTGTAAGACTGCTTTGAATTTGTTAAAATTAAAAACTGTTATACTATAGCCTATATGCCTCACAAGTGATTTTTAAATAGCTCTGCAATCTTGCTTTAAAATGTTGAAGCAACCCAAAAAATGTTGAGCTCTGGTGACACAGTGGTTAAAAAGTGCAGCATTGCCGGAAAACTCTTCCCACAGCCTGGAATCTGATGCTGACCATCCTTCCATCCTTCTGAGGTTGTTAAAATGAGGACCCAAATTTTGGGGGGCAATAGGCAAATAATACTGACATTGTTGACTACCTTGAGACTGCTGTAAAACACTATGGGGTGGTATGTAAGCCTAAATGCTATAGCAATTGCTAAAATAGTATATTCCTTTGTTGTTTTGTGATACTTCATTATTTTTTAAAAAAATTAAATTTCGAAACTTTTTTTTTTGGTGGGGGGGGAAAGTAATTTGTTATGTTATAGAAGTAGTTCTCGACCTGTGACTACAACTGGGACTGGAGCTTTCATTTCTAAGTGATACAGTTACTAAGTGAGTCATGCACAATTTTATGACTATTTTTGCTGCAGTTGTTAAGCGAATCTTGCAGTTATTATGCCAATCTGGCTTCCGTCCATTGACTTTGTGGCAAGCTGGCTGGGAAGGTCATAAACTGTGATTACTTACTTGATCCTTGAGTTCTGAACCCATATGGTTTTTCTGAGGACACATTGTGAAAATGCCTGCCAAAGTGGGTACAGGGGAACATAACTGAATACAAATTTGCCCCAACGTTATCCAGCGTTCTCTCTAACCTCCTTCCTGTAGGCTATTCTCAACTTTCCTGTCTTACTTTTTTTTTTCTTTTTGGGGACAATGGGGGCGCTTCCAAATGAAACCCTGAACTGCTAACACCCATCATTTTTATTTTCTAAAAAAAACCCAAAACCCTCTAACGTAATAAAACTTTTTAAGCACATAAACATTAATGCCCTAGAGGCATTCATAGAAAGAAAGATCCTTGACTTTGCTTCATAGTTCCTCTGTGTGTGTGTGTGTGTGTGTATTTAAGTAAAATGAGGTCATCAGAATCAGGGCACTAAGGCAGAAGTCCAAAGGAACTTTAAAACATAAGCTGTAAATTCAATCTAATACTACGCAAAACACTTCCACACATTCTTGCTATGTCTCATAGGTCTCAACTGCAGGAGCAGCTTCCAGTGTTCTCCTACAAGAGATGTGATTCTAGGCCCAATTGGAAATAAATTCTATTAAAGTTACAGGTAATACTGAAGCACTACAACTTAAAGTTATTGCAGGTTGGAGCCCCAAGCAGCCCTCGGCACAGCTGTACATTTTTGAGGGTGACACTCCAATTATTGCACTCTCTCCTGGGGAAATTTTGGCTGCCCCTCCCCTCCCCTTGTATAATTTCAAAAGTGAACTTAAGACATGCTTAGTCACCTGGCACTTGCAGGGTAACAACTGCTTCAGGACCAGAGGTCCTGTTTTTATTGTTATACAGCCATATTCTGCACTTAATTGCTTTTGCTCTTCTATTTTGTGTTCAGTTGTTTTATTGCAGATTGGTTTATTTAATCTCTTTTATAGCAGATTGCTTGGTTTTGTTGATTTTGCTTCTCTGCACTGATCAAAGTTCCCTCAGAAGAGTAGAACAGAACAGAACAGAACAAAAGCAAGACAGTAACAGTAATTGAGTTAGTAGGAGCCTTGGAGGTCATTTAGTCCAATCCCTTGCTCTCGCAGAAGACCTATACTTTTTTGCAAAGAAAAGCAAAGAAAAGCAAGCAAAAAGAAAAGCCAAGATATAGGTAACAAGATGTTCTATGCCACTTGGTTTCTACTTCTGCTCAAGGCAGTGACTAATTTCAGCTCTGCAGTATCCTCAAATTTTAAATAATTCTTTCTGAACCTGGTGAATGATAAAGACTAAAATCATCATCATGTCTGTTTCAGTTCAGGCAACCTGGACATCAGTCAACTGTAATTCACACAACAGACTAAACCATATTTTGATCTGGAATATGGATCCAGCAATGCTGGTTTAGTAATCCTTTTCATTTTGATGTCTTCAGTAAACCATGGCTAAAGCCTGGTTCCATGCAATGTGTGGGAACCCAATCAATACAATTGTAAAGCAGCTATCAGATATTACCTTTCAAAGCATTTTTTTGCAGTTATATGAGCTTGCATCGCCAATCTGGCTGACTTCAAAGGCTATCAACAGGAAATGATGAAATTAGGATGGTGCAAGGCAGATAAAGATTAAAGAGAGGCAGGAATATCCCAGAGGCTTCAGGCAACGAAACAAGTTATCTCCCCAGAAATAGGTCCAGCTAGTCATCAGGAGGCAACCTTGTTCCCTCCGAATACAGTAGAACAAAGGCATGCCGCTGTGATTCCAGCTGACTGTTAAGAAACCACTTTAAGAGTCACTGGAAACATGTGCATGTTCAATCCATTCTAAAAACCAAAGGGGCAGGCAATGATAATGCAAGATTTTTGTTGTAACCGGGACTCCATGTCTTGGAGTTATCACGGCGTATAATCTTTCTCCCCTAAGCTGTGTTGACAGCAAAAATTCATTTGTAGATTATAAGTCTTCAAGTGCTTTGATCCCAAAGGCTTAATAATTAAAAAAAACCAAACAGTTTTACTGCATTAGGATGGGAAGTGTTGAAACATGTTGCTTCGTGCATGTCGTTGCAAAAAAAATTCCCTCACACATTTGTCGTAGTGCCCGTCCTTCTAAATTAGACAGGCAGCCTTTTAATCATGTTTTTGCACCTGCAGTGCCCACCAACATTGGTTTGGCCTAAAAATATATTTAAACTATCCTTTCTCCAAAGTCAAAAATGGGCTGAAAGGGAAAAAAGAAAGGGAAAGGAGACCAAAACATTACTGTATGCTGAGCAGACAAGAACTGCACTCTAGCAATTGCTGATCTCCAGTTGGTTCTTCAAAAACATCCATAATTTTCAGCATTCAGAAGAAGGCATCCCCGTTCCCCTCTTTCTAAGTAGCACATGTAGTTTCTTTCCACCATCCAAAGTAATAATTTCAAAGGAAATAAACCCTGTCATTTAATAAATCCGAGTACAGTATTATTTCAGGTATATAAAGTGTTATCAATTAAAGTATATATTTGACACATTGCATCATGTATTGAGAAACGAAAACTTTTAATCCTTTCACTAGAGAAAAAAAACCGTTGGGTGAGGATCTGATAATCCACCTCAGGATCATAACTGCAACTACAGTGGATGTGGTATTGTCCTTGTTCAAGCAATGTGAAATATCCATCTAAACCAGGGGTGTCAGATTGCAGCGTCTTGTCGTCATCATGTGACGTATCGCGACTTTTCTCCCCTTCGCTAAACCCAGGGTGGGTGTGGCCAGCACATGATGCATCCAGCCTGCAGGCCGTGAGTTTGACACTCCAGATCTAGGCCTACAATGTTTTATAACAAACTGACCAGTGACTGCTTTAGGGTGATCAAACGGTGATTACAGCGCAGGTGGCTAGATTCTGCGCAGCAACACTGGGGATTCATTGGAAACAAGTGATTTATCCATTAGAGTTATTTTACACAATTAATTCAGCAAACCCTTTTGCCTTATCACTCTCTTGCATTTTAATATTTAAAGACTATGGGCCTCACAGTTTGAGCATTGATATTATATTATAGTTAGGCCATGCTGTGACAGACTGGATGCCAAATTGTGATTTTTCATATAGATTTTATCTGTTATTTATTATTTTATCCTAGAATTTTTAACTGCATATTCCTTGAGTGTTTTGCTCTGATCTCTGGTCTTTGACAGTCAATAAACATTGACTTGACTCTAATAAACTGAACATTCCCTATGCTTCTCATATCACTCTGGGCCAGATGTTATCATCATTTTGTCAAGACGCTATTAATAGGGCGCCGTAATCAGACAGCGGCTTGGGTAAAGATACGGGGTTTTGAACAAGTAGTTTACATTCCTACAGTTGATTTAGTTTAACGTAACTACTTGTTGAAGATCAAGTCAGACCCTGATTATGTAAAAACATGGAAAATATATATATAAGGAAGGAGGAAAGAAGGAAGGAAATCCAAAGCTGCAAATAAAGAAAAAGATTAAGACAGACAAAATATCAGTTATCAAGCCAAAGGGAAATAAATCATCATTAAACAATAACTATTGCAATGGAAGTCATCACATCTGAGAGTATACATACTCCTAATGAAAACTATTTTGTAGTTCAGAATGAATGTAAATAATGGGATCATGTTTTAGGTGCATTATTATTACTATGGTTTGTTGCATAGCCAGCCAGATATCTACACTGGATTTGACATTTTTATCCATCTATCAAGTCCTTCCTAACAACCTGGGATAGGCAAATGGTGATGTTTGATGGTGATAAGGCAGGGGTATCAAACTTGTGCCATCACGCCGGCATCATGTGATGTATCATGACTTTTCTCCCCTGCACTAAACTGGGCGAGGGCCTGGCCAGCGCATGACGCAACAAAGATGTGAAAGGGATGCTCAAGGATATATGGAGACTGCAAAGGAACAGAATAAATTATTTGTATTTGTCTTTATAACAGAAGATACAAGACATCTCAGCCTATATTGATTTTCTCCAGGAGGGAAGTAGAAAACTTCCCAACTAAAACCCAAAGAAAGATACCAAGGACCCATGGAGAGACTCCAGTGTAGAGTGCCAGGTTATCCCCCAAGAACTCAAATGTTAAATTGTTGACTTCCTATTAAAATATATACTGTAACTTGTCCCTCAAATTAGGCTCATTGTCAGAGAAGCTACCACAGAGACTCAAATTCTAAGAAGAGGCCAGAGAAGATCAGGGAAATTATAAACCAAAGAGCCGATTGATAGAAATGGTAATCAACAACAATAACGACAACAATAAAGACCGGCTGAAGGAAATCAGAAGAAATTCCATAGAGGCAAATCCTGCCTTACTAATCTTTTAATAGATGAACAAAAGTAACACGGTCAATGCTTGTATACTTGTATTTTTTTTAAAAAATTGACAAGGTTCCCCATCAAAGATTCTTTGTTGTTGTTGTTGTTGTTGTTATCTTGACAACAGTGATTTGATGAGGGAGGAGATTTTATTTCCCAAGAGTGACACAACATGGAACATATCAAATCAAACCAAACCTTTATTTTGATCAAAGGCCAGCATATAATCCACAGAAGTTAACTAACGTGTGAATGTCCATAGTGTTCATGTAGGGTATGGGTGCCAAACTGACAGGCCACGGGCTGGATGCATCACGCACAGGCCACACCCATCCCAGCTCCACGAAGGGAAAAAACATCGCGATACGTCATGTGACAGCAACACGATGCAGCAAGTTTGACATCTGTGATATAGGGAGATAGGAGTTTTCTACAATTCCACAGTGTGATAACTTTGACAAGGAAGAATGGCCATGCCTGCCTAGAAGTAATAAGGAAAGGGAACATGGCACCCATTTCAAATATTTGTCAAAATGCGTCTTTCCCCGCTGACATGCAAAAAAAGTGATTAAAGAAATGTAAAATCAAATTTGATTTCAACCCCCCGCTGCCCCTCCCCCCCTTGGCTCTTCTCCAAAGGTCTCATCTTAGAAAGGAGGGGTACAGCCTGCTTTGATCTGCCGAAGGATGTCCAACATGGATGGTTTTATTGAGTCGTGTGTCTTATAGGATCAAGAAATGCTGTCATGTTTAAAAGCCTTGGCTATCTCTGCATATTGAAAACATTCCAGCCTAAGTAGATGCCTTGGGGTTAAGGACAAGACTCGCAGAGTAAAAGCCGTCATGCACTTGGGGGGAATGGAGCCAAAACTTAATTTGTAGTTGGAATGCAATGGGGTTGACAGGTCTCAGGCAGGTTCTGACAGCATTGCTGCCTGCCACCCTTTCTCTGCAAAAGCGGTGCTGTGAATCTGCAGGTGCTTCTCACAACTCAGCCCTGGCTGAATTCAGGCAGTTGTTCCCCAAGGAGGAATGCATGTAGTGATGCAGAACCTCCTTGTTAGAGCTTGTGCTAAAGGCTTCAAATGCACACAGTTCTTCTGTGGATTTAATTTTACTGGTTTTCTGTAAACCTACCCCATGAGAAGTTAGTGCTGTGCTTGTTCAGTACAGTACATAAGAAGCAAACTAAGGCAAGGAACCATGATGGATTGCACCTTCCTGGGCAAAACCAGGTGTATCTAGTCATCAAACATCTGCACATTGTGCTCGTTGCTTCTCAAAAAGCAGCAAGGAACAACCTGGGAGTCTGAGGTGCTCAGTCTTCGGTGTGGCCCTTAGAATCTCTTCAAATTTTTTTGCTGAATTGTAATTTGTAATGTGGCGGGCGAGGGAATCAAATCTGCAGAGAATATATCAGTTGTACTGAATTGATTTAAAAGGAAACTTTAATTTGATGTAATTTAATGTTTACCGTGACCCCATCATTTTGTTGAACTTTGGCCCTCTCAAAGGCAAAATATTCCTCAGTTTTAACTATGTAGCCCAACTTACGTACAGATTTAGAGGCCTCTAAATCTGTACGTAAGTTGGGGTACATAGTTGAAACAGAGGAATATTTTGCCTTTGAGAAGGCCAAAGTTTAACAAAATGATCTCTACATAATCTATAGTTGATTTCTACATAAAATGATCTCTACATAATCTATAATCTACATTCTCTATATGCAGTAATCTATAGTTCTAGAAAGTTTCTGTTCTTTTCCAATGAGAAATATATTAAGGAGGGTGGGGTGGAGATTCCAGTTATAAAAGACAGTTGCAAATTACGTCTTCTCCAGAGTTGGGTAGATCCTGAGAGACACCAAAGTGGAAGTAAATGCTAGTTTTTGAGGAAAAAAATATTGTAAACTACAGTCATGTGACCGTAGGATTCTAGAAATTGTGGCCATTTGTTGAGCACTCACAATGCAGTCATGTGATCATGGGGAATGTTGTAAATTTGAATCTGGGTCATAAGTCCCTTTTTTGAGGTCCACGGTAACTTCAAACAGTTGCTAAGTCAAGGACTACCTTATTCCTCAAGAACCTCCCTTTGTTGTGTTTGCTGCAAGTTTTTCATTCACTGTGATTTCAGTAATGGAGCACAGTACTAAAACTAAGCATTCTCCAATTATCTTGTCCTCTGACTAAAAAGAAGCTGGAACCATTTGCATGAAAGCTTGTGAAATGAGGAGAAGGGATCTGTTTTCCCCATCCAAATTTTAGGAAAAATGAGGGAGAAGGCGCATAACAACCTGCATCAGGAATTTTACCACTTGGTATATAACAGCTGTAGCCAGATACCCAAGAACATAGCTAAAGCTGGGGATCTAGGAAAGGATCTGTAGGCTGGTACATTTGTGTCAGATGCCCTGCTACATAATGGGCTTAATGAATAAAGCTTCTTATAAGCACAACATTTGCCTTAAATTTGTATTTGGTAACTGTTTCAACTTTCTCAAGAGTGAACTTCATCTGGACTTCAGCCGTGAGATAATATTGTTCCTCTCTTCTAATTATCTACAAGGACAGTGACCTTTTTCTTCATTTAGTCTGACAATCAGGAATATGTTATGTGCCTAATTTATTAACTGATCAGAAGTTGATCAGATTCACTGATCACTGAGATGGTGGAATGGCATTGTGCAACGATGCAACTTCCGATAAAATGCCATTCAGGAGGGACTGAATCTCCGCCTTGTGTGCAGCTGACTCCCACTCTCAAGCATACTCATGGACTTGAACCCATTTGCCTCAGGTGCCTTGGCTATGCTGGTATTTATTTATTTGTTTATTTAATTTATATGCCACACGTCTCACCATCCAAAGTGACTCTGGGCAGCTAGCTGGGTTGCTTGTGGAGCAGAAACATTGTGATCCTCCCAAAGTGCTTCTGTGATGTCCTTTATGGATCAGATCACCTGCTCCTGAAATCCCAAGTGATCTTTCCTTTCGGGTTTTGATAATGTAATTTACCAGTCTGCTTTTAGGTGAAATAGGCTTCCCAAGAAACTGGACACTGTATCAATAGCTTAAGCCTTAAGACCTTTCATGGGACCTTTTTGGAACAATACTGCCACCTATAGGGCATGTCTATTCAAAATACGGTAACTGGTTAAAGTAGGCAATATTGTACTGTAAATTTAGTAGCACTTTCATCTAAGCAATTTTATTGGGACATTTGCTTTTGTAGCTCACTTTATCAAAGGCATATAGTGGGTCAAAGTATGGTTCCTGGAGAATCTAAGGGAATCAGCACCAGTCTGGCAGGGAAAGCTTCAACAAATTAATAATAACTTAATTCAAGTCATTAATGAAGTAATCAAAAAAACTGAGTAGCCATTTCTCATTGCATAATGCTGTCCATTCTTCTGGTTTATCATCCTTAATATAAATGTATCTCAATTTCATTTGTATTACAGGTATTGAACCTTACCCAGTCACAGCAACCTATGTGAGAGTTAGCATGATATAATAGTTGAGGTGCTGGACATGGTTTTCTGTTGTTTGGCATCCTTTCAGGGATTTGGATAATGTTATTGCCTTCCTCCCTCAATTTTTTTCTTTTCAATTTTCTCTCATGGGTCTTAGTTTCTAATGGTTCCCTTCTCTGAAGCTGGTCCAATTTTTCCTGAAACCTGCTAAAAGTTCAGAACCCAGAAAAGGCCACAATATTTGAGATGGGGTCTGACCAATTTAGAATAAAGCAAACTTTCTATTTTTTCCTTTTTTTTTGACATAAAATTGCATTTTCATTTCTGGTGTTTTCATAACAATACTGGTTCATTTTCAGGTTGCACTTGACTGCTATACCACATTTCCCCCCACAAGTGTTAAGTCTCAAGCCAGGCATCCGCTATCCTATACCCAAATTTGTTTCTTAAGCAAAACTGTTGAATTTATCTCATCTATATTTTCTCCCAATAATTTCAGTCCATTTCTCTACTCTACAATTTTGAATTTTCTCTTTATTTTTTTAGTCTTAGCTATTCCACTCAATGTTCTATCAGCAGCATATCTGATAAATATCCTCTTCGGTATCCATCTAAGTAATTAATAAAATATTGAATAATACAAAAGCAAGAGATGAACCCTGCGGCATTCCACTTGATTCCTCTCTTCCATGAGGCAGAGTGATGTGCAACCATTGAGCAGCTCTCAATAAGAATTTTGTCACCTCTATATCCACTTAACTGTTATACCACCTGATTTACACTTAACTAGCTTGATAATCAAAATATCATGAACTACTTTGTCACACTGTTACTATTATTTACTAGATATTTATTTATTTTATTTATTTTTACATTTATATACTGCATTCTTTCTTGAAATCTAAATATACTGTACTACTCAAATATAATATTTCAAGAGAAAGATGGCATATCTATCTATCTATCTATCTATCTATCTATCTATCTATCTATCTATCTATCTATCTATCTATCTATCTATCTA
>JANHFL010004059.1:0-16982 GCA_032468155.1 Oxyrhabdium leporinum | reverse complement strand
TTGCAATAGTCAAGACGGGAAGTGACTAGGGCATGAGTGACTGTGAGTAGGGACTGTTGGTCCAGGAAAGGGCGTAATTGGTACACAACCCACAGTTGCGCAAAGGCCCTTCTGGCCACAACCGCCAGCTGCTCTTCGAGCAGGAGTCGTGAGTCCAGGAAAACCTCTAGATTACGCACAGGGTCTGTTTGGGGTAGTGCCACCCCATCCAAGACCAAAGGTGGCAATTCTCCCTCAGCCAACAAACCCCAAACCCAGAGCTACTCGGTCTTGCAAGGGTTTAGTTTCATTTACCACGTTAGATAAGACCTGAGGCCCAAACTATACAAAGAGGCCTCAAATAATTCCAACAAATAGTTGCAGAGGGTAAGATACAGGCAGGAACACCGTACATCAAAACGGCACTATCAAATAGCCAGCATTGTATACAGGAACGTCCCCATAGGCTAGATCCTCCTAAATCCAGATGGGAAATTCCACAGAAAGTTGTGGAGAATAGCAGGACTGAGATTCTGTGGGATTTCTAGATCCAGATGGACAGGCAGGTCCTGGTCAATCGATTGGGACATTATGGTGGTAAACTAAGGACCAGAAGACAGTATTACTGATAGATGTAGTGGTGCCAAGAGACAACAGTATCAGAAAGAAAGAGTATAAGAAACTGGAAATATACCAGGACCTGATGGAGGAACTAGAGGTGATATGGAAAGTAAAGGCCAAAGTGGTCCCAGTGGGGTAGGAACACCCGGGTCTGTGACTCCTAACCTGGAGAGTGGCTCCAGCAGATCCCTGGAAGAACGCAGTGTGAGGAAAGAGCTAAGATACTGCACAGAATCTTCAATCTTCCACATCTCTGGTCGAGGACCCAAGATTGAAGAAGACATACCACCCATAGGGGGTTAGAAAGGAGAATTTGTAAATATATAATATTTATTTAAATCATTTTAAAAAGAATAAAAACAACACACTTTTGAAAGAATAAAGACAAATAATAAGTAGAAAAAAGTGCAAAGAAAGAAATAAGAGAAAGAAAACAAAAGTTATAAATAAGTAGCTTCTAATTTTCTTAACAGCTGTTAAAAGCACATTTATATTTCATCCTTTCTAAGAGGTTTCACAATTATTCAGTGTATCATCAATAATGTCTTGTATTCCTAGGAATTTTTAATTGTGTCATTGAATGAGAAGATGTATCTGTATATGTGCTTTTAATATTATTTTAACAGAATACCATTTATGCTTGCTGGAAGATTAGAGATAAAATTATTAAATGACTAAAAAATTCCATTCTGTAGGTAGTATTGCTTCTAAAAAGTTGAATTCAAATATTTATTTTATATTTTATTTTATTTTATTTATATTTATTTTAGATTTGATGCTAATACACCCCCAAATATAACTCATGCTGATAATATGAATAACTTGCTTTTTCACTTTATAGTGTACTTTGTTTACAAAGTGGAAATAGTTGTGCTTATCTTTAATTTCCTGTGTGAGAATAAATGCTGGTATATGTTCATACTTTGGTCTGTCGATGCCACATAAATCAATCGTTGGATTGAGAAGAAAATTAGACAGTTATTAAATATTTGTAGACTTCTAAGAGGTAAAATATGAACATTCATTTTTCTTCAATATGAAGAAAACATTCATATTTTCTTTCAGACTCCAATCTGTTATAGCTTGCTATTCATTTGAAATTGTAATGTTGGGATTATTTTTCCACTGTGCTGAAGTAAATCTGACCAGTTTTAAACAAATATTATAGTCAGAATGCCAAACAACATTGTTTGTGAATTTAGGATTCTAGCAGGATAGCGAAAGTACTTTTTGATCTAGCAACCATTTCGGAGAGAAGATGCTTGTATCCTTCCTGAAAGGCTGTTGATTTTTGTATGTTATTTTTGTCCACAGAAAAGGCTACAAGTGAGTACAACACTGCTGAAGATTGGGCAGTTATCATGGATATTTGTGACAAGGTTGGAAGCACTCCTAATGGGTAAGACCCACCAACATCTTGAATGCCATTTTGTAGAGACTCTGATTAATTTATGCCTTCTGCCCAGATCTGTCATTTTAAACATACACACACACACACACACACACACACTCATAAACATACACATACATGCACACCAACACACATACTCCCAGACACAGAGTGATTATGCTATATTGTCTTGTTTAAAAGGTTGTGGGGAGAAGTAGATCCATTTTACACCAAATCAAAACATGTACCTTAAAACTAGGTCACTTTAGAAGATGTGCAGAACAGAAAGTAGTTTTCATATGTGTTATGAAGAAGGACAAGCAGTCAGTCCTAAGGGGAACATAAATAAAAACAGCAAACGTTTCTGCTAATCATTAGTTCTGTTCTCAGAAACGTGGTTGCTATTAATTTCCATTGTTAAGTTATTTTTTTTTTTAAAAAAAGTCATATGAAATGCTCGAAGTTAGACTGGACTAAAAAAAGTAAAATATGGATGGTTGAAAGATATCAGCGTCTGCTTTTATTTGAATAATAAAAAGTGTTTCAAGTAGTAATTAACGTGCCGGGGCTGCTTTAGGGCTATTTTGCTTGTAATTGTGTTTGTGTGTAGGTTACTGTTGTCTAAACTAGACACATTAAACATTTCCAGGTGATTAGGCCCTTTCACATTATCTTTTGTATCAATATGTACAAACAGGTGGCAGGTTTGCCTCTTGTTGATTGCTGCTATAATGTCTTGTGTTCATATGGATCCAGTAAAAAATTGGAACTCGGCCATTTGTGAATCCCTAGGGGCATAAAACCTACGTTAGTATACTCTACACTTGCATTCAGTCAGTGCTGAGACAGCACGAATGCGTCTGCTGCCATTCCCTGCATTACCGTTAGACTTTTAAGATAGGCTAGTTAAGGAAAGGGACAGCACACCTTTGTTGTCCTCCTTGACAGCCATTGGTAGCAGTGTTATGCCACCCACCCTCTCCACTACTTTTAGAGTAGCAACTTTAGTTTTCTTTTTCACATTGTCTTGTTTCCGAGACTGAGCTCATGTTTTGCTAACTGGTCAACTACTTCTCCACAACCATTTCCATGGCGCTCTACAGTAGATATTGGAGTCACACCAATTGTCATGTTATAGAAGCTGTTGTGTTTTGTAAACTGTTGTTTATGCCTTGGTTTATATGTGAATTCAGTTACAGTTCAATTATTGGACAAACTGATGTGGGAACCCTGACCAAATCAGAAACTGAAAAAAAGCATTAGATTAATGTAATAAACCATGATTCAAACTTGCATTGAAATACTTAAATGATTGAAAGCTACCTATTTTATAATGGACATTTTCTCTTAGAGATAGGTCTATTGAACTGACTGTGGCTTGCTTTGCAGGATATGATTGGGTTTGAGGTTGCAGTATTAGAAGTGGATCTTTTGTGTCACTGATAATAAAATGATGCCCCAAAGCTCTTTCTTCAATGTCTTCTTTCGGGGACTTTTTGTTCCTTTTTAAGTTAAAGACTGACACAGATATTATTTTATCTAGAGCAAAAGACTGCCTCAAAGCCATTTTAAAGAGAGTAAATCATAAAGTACCCCATGTTGCACTGCACGCTCTAACTGTAAGTATGCACATACTTTATTTGGGGGTAAAAATTCTCAGGTTCTTCATAAAACAATTCTTGTGAACTTTAAAAAAAATAAAGTATTGGTATATTGATGACTAAAATAATATTTATCTTATTTGTTTCTCAGTATTACTGGCCTGTTTTCTTCCTATCCAGCTTTAGGTGGGGAGAGGGAGGGCAGGGATCAATTAGGATCAATATCTTAATAACATACGGGCAGCTTTTTTCAATTCATTGTGAATGGTCTCATTTATTCAATTCTGTCTTCATTCTGTTAGCTGTTGGGAGCCTGTGTATCAAACTGTGGAAAGATTTTCCACTTAGAAATCTGCTCACGTGATTTTGCCGGTGAAGTGCGTGTCATAATAAACAAGGTGAGGTTTTTAGATGTATCATATTTAGAGAAAATAAATAGAAAAGTATATTGATTGTGTCACTGCACTTACAAATTTGCATTTCTAGTATTAACCTAGAATATAGAAATGAAGTAAAAAAAAACCCAATACGATCTCTGATAAATCTGTACAAAATTATACTTGGGAGATTTGCTTTAATCGTACTACGAAGAACATTTAATTTTTGCAATATCTGACCAGACAGCTTCCACAGAGGAACAACAGATTGCAAAGAAAAGTTGAATATTCTCCTATGCTATGTTAAAGTTAAAACAGCAGGAACATTTCATAATCATTTCATAAACAGCATCCGTGTTTAGGATAATACTGTCAATGCAGGAAGCCCGATTTGCTTAACAGCTACATAATTCATTTAATTGTAGTGATTTGCTTAACAGCCTGGTGACAAATCGGGCATGACTCCTTTAACTGCCTTGCTTAGCAATGGAAATTTTGTTGTAAGTCAAGGACTACCTATAGATAAAAACAGAATCCAGAGTCACTTAGTAAGATAGAGTGTATAGAGATTGTGGACTGTATAGAGACAGTATTGTTTTGATAACATTGAGACTACAGAAGGCCAGCCAAAAAGATAGGGATAAGCAGGGTAATGGAGGGTCTCCATTTACACCCACTAAGGTTTATTGGCAGCTTCAGGAAGTTACACAGGTGTTGGAACTAAACAGTTGGATAGATCCAGAGCTACTCACATCACTCCTTGTCCCCAAATATATCATGAGGTGCCTCATGGGACAACAACCATTGCGGAGTTGCTGTCAACTGAAGAGACTTCCCAGAAACTGTCAGCCTCTCAGTTCCTTCCTCCCCAGTTAGTTGTTTCTAGAGACTTACTGCTGATAAGTCAGTGTGGCCATGTGGGGGGATGTAGCTTATATTAACAGCTGAATTGTATCTATCTGTAAAAAAGCCTCTGCTAGAGAAATGCCAAGTCATTGTTTGGGTCCAGATTGCTGAAAAGAGGAAGGATTCTTTTTAAAAAAACACTATTTGTACTGAAGCGTTAGGTTACCCAGTTCATGCATCTGAACTGAGAACAGGTAAGAACAGTCTCTTCCTGGAGCCAACCTGAGATAGACTGGATATTTCTGGAGCCTAGGAACTGGCTGCCAAATTGGTTAAGCAGTTCCTTTATATAGGCCTACCAAGAGCTTTATTTATTTCCACGTTCGTATTTACGTTCTGCCTTTTCTTCAGGAGCTCCAGGCAGCATACATAGGAGCTTCTTCCAATATTTCCCCACAACATTAACTTTACGGGGCAAGCTGGGTGAAAAGGGAGCAATGGGGCTAAATTCATTTTTCCGTGGCTGATGATGGACTTGAACATGGGCCTCTCTAATGCCTGGTCAACTCTTTAATCACTACATCACGTCAGCTCTCATCCATTTTTAAATTGTGAAGCTAAGTCTTTTAATCTGTGTGTTAAAATACATGTCATCATACAATGGTCAGCCACCTCTAATGTCACTTTTTTAAATTTTTCTGTTAAACATGTCAGATTGTAGGTTTTCTTTGGACAACCAACTTCTTTGGCAGTTTGTTTTGTCAACTATTTAAAGCCAATTTTGCTTCTGCCTTTTTGTGCTTTCTTTTTTTTAGGCACACCCTAAAGTATGTGACAAATTAAAAGCTTTAATGGTAGAATGGTCAGAAGAATTTCAGAAGGACCCCCAGTTCAGCTTAATATCAGCCACCATTAAATCTCTTAAGGAAGAAGGGGTTGTGTTTCCTACAGCTGGGACACAGGTAAGAGGTTAGAATTCATTTATGCCTACAAAAGTTTGGGGTTTTGTCGCTAACAGAAGCATAACTGATTTTAAATTTTGAATGTGAGCTCTATCCACATTCAGTTATCCACATTTTAATGGCATCCACCAATAAAAAATTTTCCACAAGCACTCCCCACACTGGCGCTACAGAGCTGGGAGATGCTCTGTGGTGCACAGAGCAAATGGGCGTTGGGATGAGTAGAAGCTCATAATATATTATTATGCCTATTATATAACATACACACTATGTATGTAAGATTATTTGCTTCATAAACACTTTTACCATTGGAGACTTTGCAGAGTTGGATTGTACTCTGTGTTGAAATGAGAATGATTACTATAGAATATTAATCCTGCTTTTGAAAATGCGCAGAAACAATTTTCAGATCTAAAATGCAGTTGTATTAAATGAAGCACTAAAATGGCATCATCTTATAATATTTATGTTGCTTAGACAAGAAAGTGCTCTGTACCAAATCCAAATGTATAAGAACAGATACACCACAGCTTTAAAAACAAGGACATATGGTTTATCCATATTGGGCTGTTTTTGAATGGACCTGGCAAGTATCGACAGCCATTTGCTGAGGGAAAATGACTTAATCTAATAGGCAGCAGTCTTTCTCCAGAACCAACTCAGCCTATTACTCAATTTGTTTTTGTTTTGTTACTGGCTCAAGGTTGACTCAGCCTTTCATCCTTCTGAGGTTGGTAAAATGAGGATCCAGGTTGTTGTGGGCAATATGCTGATGTTGTAAACTGGTCAGAGAGTGCTGTAACGTACTATGGAGTGCTATATAAGTCTTAAGTGCTATTGCTATTATTATTATTAGTCAATATGTGACTTTGATTCATTCCCAAAAAATGATAACTGCTCCAAGCACCTGTTGGGTATGATTCCTATGTTTTCTGACTTTAAACAATTAAAAAATACTTACCACAAGGTAAGCTAAAATAACACCAGTATTGTTTTCAAAGTGCAGACAAATATAGAACTTTTCCCACTTGAAGTAGCATGTTTATATTGCAAGTGTATTTACAGAGTCCCTCAGCTGCTGCCAAGAATGGTGCATCATCAGGCAAAAACAAAGAAGAAGAAGATATAGCTAAAGGTAAAACTTTAGTCATCAATTCTTGAGTGATACAATATTTTACATGTTTCTAAGTTTGTACTTGGGAACATGCTTGTTGGTTAAAATGTGTGACATTCTCCGTTGAATACAAATTCAAATCGAACCCTTGCTATATAGCCAGTAGTAGCAAATGGAAGTTTGAACAACTGTATTTTTTTAAACTGTGAAGGAAGCAAGGAAACTATAAAGGAAACAGATGTATACCTCAGCAAATGCATTTTTAAAAATGCTTTTGATCTGCTTGGAATTCTAAAAATGTTTGCCATTTCTTAAAACAATTTCCCAAAGTATTACCATTTTATATTACAACTTGCCAGTTTCTAACTCTGCTATTTTTAAATATTTTACACATGTTTGGTTTTGAGTTATTAGAGGCTCATAACCCTAGCTAACAAATAAAATAATAAGTATAATTCTTTGAGTTGGATTTGATTTCATTTACATAATATAAATTGTATAAGGATTTCCTTAAAACAGTTTTTTAAGAATTCTTGACTTACGCTTTGTGTATTGAGTTTCTTGTTGCTGCCTGTTTTTTAATTTCTTCACCTTTTTGGTTTGTTCAATTCATAAGCTGGAAACCCTTGCTACAGAAAATTTCAGTCATACATTATTAACTAGAGGAATTAATGCTCTAAGAACTATGTGTGACTTAATCATGTTTTTAATTGCCGTGTGTGACTCTCTGGTCACTGAGAATTTACACCAACATGATAATGGCACTTAATCAGTCAGACAGTCGTGGTAATTCTGTTCAAATCCTGCCTTCTGAAGAATCTCCATATATATTTGGATGGGACCATATAATAAACAGGTTCAGTCAATCTCTAAGCAGTTTACAGGCTGTAGTTAGTCTATACCTTATTTAATATTTAGTATATGAACATCTATATTGATTTTACTATAGTACTTTAAGGTGATGAATTTGTACATAATCATAACTACTTGTATGGAAGGCTGCAACCTGTTTTGTTTTCCTTCCCCTAGTTATACCATAACAACAACTAACTTTCTGCCTCAACAACTTCAATTTTCAATCTATAGTAGTGGTGATAACTGTGAAGCAATTAGAACAAGTAGCATCTTGTTTCCGACAGTCAGCAGAGCTTGGATGTATTGAGTGGCTAGATTCAGTCATCATGCTAAGTTTAACTGTGGTTTATTGAGTAAAAGACATGGCTGAATTCACACAGCTTGCTAAGCTAAAACTAAGCAAACTGCATGACAGCTTTCTTAGGTTTTCTGGAGCATGTTTACAAGTAGATATTTTGGAATGTCCAATTATTTTCTAATCTCAGCATTGGGATGTACCTCCATTCACAGATCACCTCATTCAGAATTGACTGTATGTACAGGTAGTCCTTGAGTTACAACCACAATTGAATCCAAAATTTATGTTGCTAAGTGAAACATTTGTTAAGTGAGTTTTCCCCCATTTTATGACCTTTCTTGCCACAGTTGTTAAGTGAATCATTACGGTTGTTAAGTTACTAATCCGGTTGTTAAGTGAATCTGGCTTCCCCATTGACTTTGCTTGTCCGAAGGTCAATCTCATGACCCTGGGACACTGCAACCGTCATAAATGAGAGTCAGCTGCCGAGCATCTGAATTTTGATCATGTGACCATGGGGAGGCTGCAACAGTCGTAAGTGTGAAAAACGGTCATCAGTCACTTTTTCAGTGTTTGTTGTAACTTTGAATGGTCACTAAAGGAAGTGTTGTAAGTTGAGGGCTGCCTGTACAGAGTTCTGAATGAGCATCTTTGCATATTTTTGATGCCCGAAGCTAAAATTAAATGAAAAGACAGTTATTTGGGAAGATTTTAGAGAGCTTTGTGCTACATCATGCCATGCAAGTAATTCACAGAATTTTAAGTGGCATAAAATCTGCTTCTGTTCTTCCAATTTGTAGCTATTGAATTATCTTTGCAAGAACAGAAGCAGCAGCAGCAGCAGCAAACCGAAACAAAATCTTTATACCCATCTATAGACGTTCAGCATAGCCATCAAAAGCTCTCAAGGAAAGTGCGAGCCTTGTATGACTTTGAGGCAGTCGAAGATAATGAACTTACCTTTAAGAGTGGCGATATTATTGTGGTTTTGGATGACAGGTATGCTTGTTTTTTATTATTTGTATTCAGGTAGGGAATTATTGAACTCGATATAATGTCTTTTAATATGCTACTTGCACTTTAAACAACCGCTTCAGTGCTTATTTCCAAACTCTTCTATGAACAAGGTTGATTCAGTTCAATAAACTACAATTTATGTACCATTCAGAAAATTTCCATAGCCGCCATTTTCAGTAAAAATGAACTCTCCCTATTTGAGTATAAATTCAGTGTAGATTCTTCAGCACTCAGAGCGATGTGGTTTCATTGTTAGTTAGGATATACCATACAAAATTATTTCGTTGGGCCTTTTTTTCCAGAATAACTTTTACCGAAAAGTAGAATAATGATCTTAGAGCCAACCTGATGACAGCCAAGATGATACATAGTTAAAGTTATTAGAGACCGAAGACATTCCAATTTAATTATAGTTTATGGCTGTTTGGGGGATATTTTTGCCAGGAGGTTTTGAAAGAACAATCTTCACCAGCATTTGCAATTATGTTACTCCCATCAGCTCACTTTCCGATTAATTGAACTTTTTGCCTTTGAACTTTTAGAGAGAGGTTATTATCCTGATTTTTAATTTATTTTAACTATTAGCAAATAGAACAGAAAGTACGTCGATCAGTAGTATATGCTTGAGCAATTTTTTTATGAAACATTTTTAAAGTCTGAAAATCCAGCTTAAATTTTAGTATTTAAAAATGATTACTTTTTATCTGCCTTGTCTGTAAGAAGTTGTCAATTTTTTAAAAAATGTATAGGGACCACTCTTGTTCATGTACAGCTAGTACTGTTTGTGCATTTAAATCATGACCTACACCTTGTAATAAAGATAAAAGGCCCAGTGTTAAAAGCTATTCTAATTGCTATAACTCTACCCCACTTCCAAAGACTATTTAGAAAATTATTGCCCTTAATTGTTTTGGATAAATTGGGTCTTTCTGAGCCAGAGGAAGGTTCAAAGAGAAAAACTTAGGCATTGCTAACAGCTGTTTCTCATTAGTTTGTATTTCCTAATGGATAGGATCTCATCAACATTTTTATAGCCATAGCTCTCAGAATTCTTGGAGTTACAGACCCAGCATAATATTGAATACATTACATTGGGAAGATGACATGCATCATTTATTTAATCTTGTAAAAATAAAATGATAGCCATTTTGGTGAAGTAATGAAGGCACCAGGCTAGAAACCAATGGACTGTGAGTTCTAGTTTCACCTTAAGCACAAAGGCAGCTGGGTGCCCTTGGACTATAGTTTAGGATTATGGGCTTGACTTTTCCTGAAACGAACTAAGTACAGAGGAAGGCAACATAACCCAAATTTAAATAGTATTAACTGATATATTAAGATGATTTTATGCTGAGGATGGAAGAAGAACAAGAATCTTAACATCAAGGTTCTATTTTCGTATGTGCGTTAAAATATCTTTTTTTTTTTTAATTGTGCAGTGATGCCAATTGGTGGAAAGGAGAAAATCACAGAGGAATAGGATTGTTCCCTTCTAACTTTGTGACCCCTAACTTAAATGATGAGCCTGAGACAGGTAAATTTAATAGAAATTTGATTTTCAGAACACTTCAGGTGTCATATATGTAATATCATCCCATTCTTGTTCAGGAAACTACTAAAAAACTGAATGATTTTTCCAAATATGCTGGAGAGGTGTTAGTTTACTGCCTTGTAATGCCCACTCCTGTTCTAATTGTTAACTCACTGTTACTTAATGTTCAATAATCAAAAGGTCTTGCACTTGCTGAGAAGTAATTTGTCTCGTGTCTGTTAATGGTGCATTGTTCTGGAGCTGCATATGGAGATGATACGAATTGTATTCATGAAGAAAGTTTATTCTAAATGTCATGTTCATGATCTAGTGTTTTTACTGTTGCCAGACAAAAGTATTCTAATATCATGAGTCAGACACTCCTATAATCATGATTTGAGGAGTAATTTGCTCTGAATTATGCATTTAGATACAAAGTGCTTTTATATTTTAGAAGATATGGTTTGAAATCACACAAACAGAATTTAAAACTTATTTTCTCTGTGTTTACATATTCTTCACCAAGCGTTTCCAGCCATTTGGGTTAATGAAAAATATCCCAAACTACCAAAACATATATTAAATATCCATGGATTGATTAGGTTATTAAGCCAAACATCTCAAGCATCAGGGTTATTAAACTATAAAATGCCTTCCAGTCTTTATATTATCTTTATCCTGATATTTATTTCAGTCTATAACTTTACCCTGTGTTGTACAATGTGTTTTATAATGTTTGCCATGCAAAAGTGTTTTTTTGTCTCTGCATCCCTTAGGGTTTCTTTTCACATACTACTTTACAAAGATACCCAAACTAGATTAAAAATATTTAAACAAGTACTGAACACTATCTCTTCCATATCAGCTGTCTTATCTAAAAAACTCCATTTCCAAAGTTTGCTCTTCTTGCTGTTTGTTTGTACACAGTAATTTAAGTTAATAATCTGAGTTTTTAAATTTGTCTTTGAATCTGAACATGGGGTATATTGACAAAAAATTATTGTATGCCGAGAAACTAGATTTGGAGGAAGACTAATGTTGTCATGGTCTTTACGCAGTGCCTGTAGACAAGGATGCTTCTGAAGAGACTACTGAAATTACAAAACCTGAGCCAGAGCCAGTGTACATAGATGAGGTATGTCTTGGCTTTCCACCGGCATAATACATTTTAGGCAGCTTTTTCTTTGAAGAAGCTACCATGTCCCTTTGTCACAAAATAAATTTTGTACTAGGTTTTGAGAATTTGAACTCCCAATTTGAATATATATTTCTAAATATATTTTCTCTGTCTTCCAGAATAAGATGGATAAGACACTGCAGTTACTTCAGAGCATAGATCCAACAGATCCTAAATCTGATTCTCCTGATCTTCTGGATTTAGAAGGTATCACTACTGCTAAATATGATTTTAAAAAAATCCTAATCCAGAGCTATTGTCATTTTCATGTTTTTCATTTGCTAACCCAAGTCTGAAAGGCAGGTGAAATTCTCCTTTCTTTTTGCATGCTAGGTAAATTATCCATGTATTGCATTCACCTCAGTGCTTTTATTTATGAGCAATTAACTGATCAGATGTTCGTATTTTACTGTTCATAGATGTCTGTCAACAGATGGGTCCCATGATAGATGAAAAGCTAGAAGAAATTGATAGGTAAGGCAATTGTGTAATGCTTATAAGCAAAAAAAAATGCAATTTATATTTAAGTAGTACAGTAGATGAGCAAAAAAATAAGATGGGTCATCAAACAGCTTCAAAAATTCAGATATCCTATGTAGCATAATAATTGTGAAAACTAAGCCCAAAGGCCTGAGTGTAGTATGTGACATATTATGCAAACTGGCATATGACACATATTTAGGAGTTAATAATTTATTTCCAAGAATCTTTCATTTCTAGGCTGAAGTTTTACTGAGGGTGCTTGATGCTCTCTGAGTTTGGTTGTTTTCTTGCTGATGTTTCATTCATTTCATCATCATGCTAGCACTTGGGTAATGAAATGTCAGCAGGAAAACAGCCAAGCTCAGAGAGTACCAAGAATTTCTCATTTGAACCCTAAGCAAATATTCTTCTTTATGAAGTTTTATTATACTCAAATTAAACAAAACCAGTCGACCAGTGATAACTGAAACTGCTTCATTCACTCAAATTAGGAAACATTCAGAATTGTCTGAATTAAATGTGAAAGTGATGGAAGCTTTGGAACTCTACAATAAACTAATGAATGAAGCTCCTATGTATTCTACATACTCAAAGATGCACTCAACGGCGCAATATGCACCCACGTCAGCCAGTGTTCCAGTGCAGGTCAGTACATTATTTTTACTTCTACTTTCTAGAAGGATTCCCTTCACATATAATGGCTGCTGCCGTGCGCACAAGAACAGATCATTGCAATATGAAGGACTTGAATTTCCACAAAGATTTTAAAGATCTACTGCAGAATGTGTCAAAATATGCTTAAACAGATGTAGATCTTACCTCTTAGAATCAATGAGTGTCAAACTGTGTTGTAATTGCGGCTTTTCCATGAACCTTCAATATGAAGAATTCTGTTAGTTGGAAGCAGCATTTCATGATATTTCTTAGTTCTGTCTTCTCCAGAAGCCTTCAAAACAGCTCTAATAAAAAGAAGGTATTGCAAAACCTTGTATACAGTGGGGATTTTGTGAATCTCAGTTAGGATTTAATTAAAAATGTCTCCATCAAAACTTAATAAATGAATGGACTTCCATCTGCGCTTCCGGTACCGTTGGAGGCGAGGACTGCGGCCCCGTTCCAAGCTCTCCAGTCAGAGGGCTCCAAAAGGAGCCATAGCCACCCTGTAGAGGTGGTGAAGTAAAGGGGGGGGCGCCTTGCAGGTCGAGGAGAGCCGCATCTCTCCTCCCTGTCTTGGAAAATCCCCCTCATCCAAAGATGAGGAGCAGCGGCAGTCAACATGGCTGCCATGAAGCTGGGGACAGCCAGAATACCTAAGATATAGTGCAGGAGTGAAGAGAGCAGTGAACAGACCGTGTTGCTGGTTGAGATGATTCTTTTTTCTTTATAAATTACCCCATGGATTTAAAAAAAAATCCTAGAGAAGAGACTTTAAAAATATAACTGTTTAAGCTGCAGAAGAAAATATATTAAAAGAGATTTATGCTGAAAAGTAAGTTGAGAGTGCCATCTGCTGATGAAAGGAAAAGTGACCTAGACTCCTGGAAATTTACAGAGGAGGAAATACTTGTTATTTGATGGCTGTGATTTTTAGTTGTTTATTGCCTTATGCTTACCAGAGGTGGAAATAAGAAAGACATTTTATAAAAGAGATCCTGGGAAACTAGAATAAAAGACTAAAACCACAGAGTAGACTTAAAGAATTTGGAAAACATTTTGGACTATCAGAGTATTAAGTAAATGCTGGAACTGGTCCATTTAAACAATTGACCTTATTTTGAAAGAAATGGAGATTGAGTGAAACAAATACCTGCTGGAAAAGAGGCAGTATGGAAATTTGAGAGAAGAGCTCCATTTAGTAAACTATACTTCTAGGATTTTGGACTCTCTGAACTCGATTGAGGCGTGATTGTTTATTCCACTTTTATCGCGAGTTGAAGGACCAGCTGTGGAAATGAGAGGATTTCTTACTGAGATGACCTTGTTGTTCCAAAATATCATGAATTTAGTCGATGGTATAGATCAGAAAAGGGAAAACATTTTGCAAAGAACAAGGAACAAAGACCAAACTGCCCATGAACTGGTGGAAGCACAGAAAGACTGGATGAAATGAACCATTTAAGCCAGCAAATGGAACATGAACAGGGAAAAAATATGGATGAGAAAAATCAGCAAATAAAGCAACAGCTCGACGAAGAGGAGGACCAGATAAATGATAAGCAAAAGGAGCGGAAAGAACAGATGGATTGGCCATATCAACAAATAAATCAAGGACTGGAGCAAAAAATAGGATTGTCAAGTCAGCTGACAAAGACTGAAGAAAATAAAACAGACGAATCAACAATTGGAGAGACAGGAAGATACCTTTGATAAGGAGATCGGGGTATGGGCAGATAACTGGGAGAATTTGCAGCACAAGATTGTACCAGGAAAAATGCTTAGATTGAACAAAAAAGAGATAGATGAAGATAGAGATAAAGATGAGGCATGTGGGAGGCGAATTAAAAAATGGATAAGAATTGAAGCACTAAAGAGGAGAAGAGATGATGGATAGAAAAATTGCCCTTTAAATAGCCTGATTGTAAGCTAAGGAGGCAGACATAAAATTAGATAGGGGAAATATTAGAACATAAATTGTTTATAGAATGAATAAAAATAATAGAAAGATTAGAAGTTTAAAGATGTTAGGTGTTTTTCTTTTATGTACGTTTAAATAATATAATGAGGTTTACATAAATTTAATTAATGTGACAGATTATTAATAAAAGCGTGAATTGGATCAATATAAATGATACCTAGTTAAATTTGCTCATATATAACAGAGAAATGTTTAGATTGACTAAGAAAGGTGTAGCTGAAGATAGAGACAAAGATGAGGAGTTAGGCATTTTTTATTTATGTATGTTTGAACAATATAATGAGGATTACCTAAATTCGACAAATGTGATAGAGATTACTAATACTATTATTGTGAATTGGATTAATATGAATGATAGCCATAACCATCTCTGTTCACACACAATATGGATGTATATTTTTAAAAAATAATAAAAACATATATTAAAAAAAAAACTTAATAAATGAGTGAACACAGTTGCTTTCTCCAGTATGACTCAGATGGCATATGCAAGACTTGCTGGGATAGTGGGCAAAATCTTGGGCATTATCCTCCCAAACACTTGAGCTGCTTCGTAAATGGCATCTCCACATTCATATATTAGTGCGTTTTGAGTTGCTTTATTGACTTTCAGTAAGACTGTAACTGAGAGCTGTTCCTGCGCTGAGTTAACATACCTCACAATTTGACACGCACCACTACTCTGAATCTACATCCCCTTTTGGTTTATTTAGTTTTGTGTTTTTCGTAAAAGAATTGCTGGGAGATGGAGTTTGAGGGAAGAAAAGTTCGAAGTGGAATTAAATGAAAAAGATGTGGTTGCATATTTTAGATGGATTTTACATAATACAGCATGAAAAGAATAGTTACTATGGTAACTGCCACATCAAAGATAGTGCATTCATCTGTTATGTTTTCCATGAGCTCTTTGAAATGATTGACAGTATTTGGGGATGTGAGGGGAAATAATGAGCATTAGATGAACTAATAGTCCTCTTAGCTCAAGGTAATATTGTATTCAGTTGAAGACTACAGAACAATAGGGGAACATCTACATTTAAAGGAGCAAATATTTTTATAATATTTAATCTCTACTTACACACCATTGAATCCCGAAGCAATCATTTCTATAAAAATGCTTTCTATATTTCTTCAGTATTTTCTTCTTTCTATATTTATTTAACCCTCTTAAAGCAGAATGTAGCATTTAAAGCCGCAGCTGTGATATAAATAACATTTTATTAAAACCTTATAAACATAATAAAATACATTCATTGCTAATAAATCAAGCATTTATTTAACTATATTATAAATTCTGGACTGATAAAAGATATTTTTCTGAAAGCATATGAGATTATCTTCATTTAGGGTGAAAATATGCTCACATTTTCTTCATAAAATGATAGTCCAAAAGTCCTCTTTTTAGGACTATGGGATTTAGTACATTTTTTAAATGAAGCACTCTAATTTATATAGCATATTTATCTCATTCTAATACATTTTGGAAAACATACATAATTTTCTTGTCATCCATGTTATTCTGATAATCCTATGACATTGGTCTGAGAGATTGAAATTGCCCCATGCTTATTTTATAAGCTTTGCAGCGTTAATAATGTCCTGATGTAAACTTATTACTTCAGTGTAGCAGAAATATAAAACAAGCTGCATGAAATCTGTTGTAATGGACAATGGCATTTCTTGGGCTAAAATCATATTCAATCTTATCTGGCATATTGAAGGTTGCATTAGAAATGGGCAGAGTTTGAGCAAGAAGAAACTAGCATCACTTACTTTTCTCAACTGAGCTACCTTTTTCATTACTTAATTTTTATAAGTGGTTGTGGGTACATGGATGCTACAGCTAGATAAATCTGATAAGCCCTTGATAAAGATAGTAGCCACAAAAGAACCGTAACAAAGTTTCAGTTTTATTAAATAAGTATATAAAAGCTATAGTGACATTAAAATAGTGAAATCAGGATGCAGCGATCTGTTTGCAAATTGCTTCAGACCACATAGCTCAGTGGGCAGTAAGAAAAGGTATGGGTCCTTTACAGTGCACCAACTGTGCCACAAGCATGCCCCCCCCCCCCAGCATCTGTTCCGAGTAACCA
>JANHFL010004058.1:71111-82023 GCA_032468155.1 Oxyrhabdium leporinum | reverse complement strand
TAAATAAATAAATAAATAAATAAATAAATAAATAAATAAATAAATAAATAAATAAATAAATAAATAAATAGATAAATAAATAAATAAATAAATAAATAAATATTTTCAAGTTCTTTAAATCTGCTCTGCGGTTTTAGCTTTCCAGAGTCTCTTTTATAGAATGTCTTTCTTATTTCCACCTCTGGTGAGAATAAGGCAATATAGTTAAAAGTCACAGCCATCCCCCTCTGTAACTTTCTAGGAGTCACTTTTCTTTTCGTCAGTAGATGCTGCTCTCAACTTACTTTTCAGCATAAATCTCTTTAAACATATTTTCTTCTGCAATTTAAGCAATTGTATTTTTAGAGTCTCTTCTCTTTAATTTTTTTATCCTTGGGGTAATTTGTAAAGAAAAAAGAATAGTCTCACCCAGCAGCACAGTCTGTCTCTCTCTCTCACTGCTCTCTTCGCTCTCTTCTTGGGTATTCTGGCTGTTTCCAGCTTCATGGCAGCCATGTTGACTTTTGCTGTTCCTCATCTTCGGATGAGGGGGATTTTCCAAGACAGGGAAGAGAGATGCAGCTCTCCTCAACCTGCAAGGCGCCCCCCTTTACTTCACCACCCCTACAAGGTGGCTATGGCACCTTTCAGAGCCCTCCAATGGGAAAGCTCGGGGCTGGGCCACAGAGCTCGCAGTCTTTGCCTCTGACGGTGCCGGAAGTGCTTCAATATTTCCATAATGATTACTTTCTAATTTGAAGTGCTTATTCCTTTCAGAATGATCAGGTTTTCCTAAGCAATTCCCATCAGATTGTGGTGAAAAACCAAGAGACATGGCACATTTAAAAGTCAGATTGCTAGGGACTATCTCAAATTTATTTTATTTTAATTTTATTATTTATTTATATTCTGTCTTTATTATTTTCATAAATAGCTCAAAGCAAGGAGCATATCTTCTACTCCTTATTCCTATTTTTTCAACAAAAATGGGGGAGCTGAGAGAGAGTGACTGGCCCAAGATCACCCAGCCAGCTTTAATGCCTAAAGTGGGATTAGAACTTGATGTTCTCTGGTTTCTAGCCTGGTGCCTTAAGTGCTAGAACAAACTGGCTATCTTATTTAGCAGAATTGGTCCCTTACAATTTGCTCTTTCCTGCAAATTTCATTCCATTATGATGAAAAAACTCAGTGCCTGAATTTTTCCCATGAATAAATTAGATATCTATAATACTTAGCACCAAAGGAATTCTGCATCACTACTCTTCAATATCTTCATAAATGATTTTGATGAGGAGATAGAAGGGGAAATTGTCAAATTTACAGATGACACCAGGCTAAGGAGAATTGCCAACATTTTAGAAGAGAGACTCAAGAGGATCTTGACAGACTTGATCATTGGGCCCTATCCAACAAGATGCAGTTCAGTGATGAGAAAAGTAAGGTCCTGCACTTAGATAGGAAAAATCAAACATACAGGTATAAAGCAGATGGTATCTGGCTCAACAGTAATAACTGTGAAAGGAATCTTTGTGTCCTAATGGACCACCACTTAAGTAGGAGCCAGCAGTGTGCTGCAGCTGCCAAAAACAGCCAATACTGTCCTAGCCTGCATCAAGATAAAGGGGTAGCATCATAAGAAATGAACTACTACAGAGGTCATTCTTGAAATAGCTTTGGTTGGCATGATACAAAAAGATGCTTAGGCCCTAGAAAGAATGCTGAGAAGTGCAATACAGATGATAAGATGTTGAGGCTAAATTGTATGATGAATGGTTAAGAGAACTAGATATGTCTAGCCTATCAAAGAGAAAGGTTGGGGTGACATGATAGCTGTCTTCTAATACTCCAATGTAACATCCAAAGCACCTGAGGGCAGGACAACAAGTAACAGATGGAAACCTACCAAGAAAAGATCCAACCTAAAACTAAGGAGATATTTCCTGAAAGTGAGAACAATCAATCAGTGGAATGGCTTGTCTCCAGAAGTTATGGGTGCTCCATCATTGGAGATTTTAAAGAAGAGATTGAACAGCCATTTTCCTGAATGGTATAGGCTCTCTTGCTTAAACAGGGGGATTGGAATAGAAGTCTTCAAAAGGGTCCTTCCAAACATGCTTTTCTATGTTCTATGTTCTAATACATTTCAAAGACAGTTAAACAGATGTTTAATTAAATGAAGCAAATTTCTAATTCTGTTTAATTAATTTAATTAAGAATTATTAGATTCTTTGTTCTAATATTATTCAGTTTTATAATTCCCTGGCTTTATTTCATCACCTCATTTATATGGTGCCAATAAATCGAAAGAACCACAGACATTCTGAAACCCATAAGTGCAATTTCAAAAGATGCATAGATAGCATATCAGTAATATTGCCTCAATTAAAGAAAAACATGGAGTATAACATGCTATATCTAACTTTCCATATTATTTCCAATGACAACTACTGACAATTTGGCTTAAAGGATCCAAATAAGATATTTTTAGAACAACCATTTTTATCTTGTCTGTTCAAGTTAAGGCAATTGTTTAATTGTTCTTTGTAATCATTCAGCCAATACTGGCCCCAGTTTTGCAGGAAATAAAAATGGCAGAAGGTGCATTTTAATGAGAGACAAATGACTAATCCACACTTCCATCTTGTCCCAGCACAAGAACAAGCCACCATTTTGGGAGAGCAGACATGGATAACATTCTTAGCCTGCCCCTAGCCCACTAAGAAGGCAATATTTACCCAGTATTCTGGCTTCAGATCAAACAGTGTTTTTTATCCTCTGCTGACACAAGCACAGCAATTTAGTTCACCCACTGTACTGTCCTGTCCTATACAAATGTCCCTGTTCTAATTGGCTGGAAAAGCTGTGCTTTTGGGTGGTTTCATTTCGTATTCAGAGGCGGGCTGCTCTTGCTTTAGCAAGAGGTTTGCTGGTTGTGTGTGCGCATTTGCGCATGCTTGCTATGCTTGCGCACACCGCTTTGGAGCTCGTGCGAAGCTACAGGGAGGCAGCTGATGATGAAAACAGTTCCGGTGAGTACAGCAGGGGCAGCGCGGAGCTCACCTGAGCAGCGTGGGCAGCGGAAAGGCGAGTTATTTAGCGATAGCTTAAGGCAAGTGCGGGTGGGTAGGGCCAGCCAGAGCTCAGAGTCTGAACCTCTGCGACCATGCAGCAGCCCACCACTGTTCGTATTGGTTTTTAATGAGCAGATGAAGGGATTTTAATGAGTAGATGAAGGGATTTTATTATTTTATTTTCTAACTGAGTGAAATTGATTGGACATCTGCCAATTTTTCCCTCCTAGCTCAAGTAACAGGTAGAATTGTAAAAAAAAAAAGTCTTCAAATAACCATGATCATTGAAAGGAAAGCAATTGGCATTTGTTTTGCTGGCATGGTGAGAAATGAAAAAGACAGGGAAACCCACCAATCCAAGGCTATGTTAACTGCACTCTGGGCAGATGCCATGGTCATCAAAATGGAAGAAAGGCCTGAAATCCAGAAACCCTTCTCTGAAGCCAGCTTTACTTCCAACTCCTTTATGCATGAATAGTAAAAGGAATAGCATCCCAAAGGTATAATATTGGGATTGATTAAAGCTACCTCCTGACTATGTTCTACATATTGAAGCGATTCCTGCCATTTATGAAATGAAATCTACCATCAAAGAACAAAAAGTGGTTAGTAATTTAAATGTATTATTACTATATTTTTACTATTAGAATGAGGTATGAAACTGGGCTGTAAGTAACTTTTCAGCAGGCTGTTGTAACTTGAACAGTTGCTAAGTGGCTGGCCATAAGTCAAGGACCACCTGTATTTGTATTTATCTGTGACCTCTTCCTCATCAATACAGAATCAGGGAATGATAGAGTTGGAAGTGCCTAAAAAGACCACTAGGTCCATTTCCTGCCCACTGCAGGAATCCAAATTAAAATCTAGCTTTAATATATCCAACATTTAATGTTTTAATACATCTAACATTTCCCTGGGTAATTGATTGTATTATCAAACTACTATTACTGGAGAAGAAATTTGTCCTGACATTCAACTGGACTCTGTCTTCTTGTAACTTAAAATCCCTTTTTCCAAATTCTGCCTTTTCTGAGCTGAGGTGCAGGCAGAGTGTTACCATATTCCCTGTCCCCCCTCAGCTGCCTTTCAATACTAAACATAAAAACTCACCAATATAGCTGGATCCAGTTTTTCAATTTGCTGTTCTTTGCACTTTTTTTTCCTAGCAATTTTTGACAAATGCAAGGTCTGATTTTTTCAGATCAACTAAGTGTTGATCTATTGGTTGTGATAGGAATTGACTAACTGCCCAAGCCTGACATCATGGACTGAGAGATGGGAAGTGGCTCAAACTCACTCAGCTGGCTTTCGTGCTTAAAGGAGGCCTAGAACTCACAGTTTCCTAGTTTCAAGCCTGATGCCTTAATCACTACACCAAACTGGCTCTCTTGTTCAGTTTGTATGAATCCCCCTTAACATGTGAGCTCCAATACTATATACACTACTTCCAGTAATAGATGACCAAAGCAAAAAATAAAATAGTAATAATATTTTCCATGATTTGGAAATTATACTTACGCATAATTTCAACTACATTTTACAACTACATTTCCATATCTTTTTCATAGATACTACATCCAAACTAGCTATCCTCCATCCTATATATGAACATTAAACATTCTTTTTTAAACTATGTGAATAACTTCAGATTTGTTTGTTTAATTTCATTCTGGTATTGTCAACATAATAACCTATTGTTTTTGTTGTAGGGTTTGAACTACAAATCTAAATTTGCATCATCTCCAAAAATTGTGAAATGTCAATGAGGAACTTATGGTTTCCATGTGACTGGATTCCAACTCCTACCTACAACTAGAGATGATTAGAAATTAAGAATAATGATAACTAAACACTATATGTAGACCCATAATGCTCTAAAATGAGTTTAGGTTAATAATGTTTAAATTGCCTTGTATTTATTTGAAACAAACCAAGTTATATTTCAGTGGTGACATCACACTCCCTTGCCTTTAAATCTTTTGTAAGATGAGGGAAATGTTTCCATCTGAGCTAATAAAACAAGAAAATATTTCTGTTCCATCCAAACCAAATTATAATTATTTGTAATATTGTATTATTTTGGGTCCGTTCACAAAATAATTTATTCTTTTTCACATTTAAGAAATGGAATGTTAATTTGTAATTACAGTATATTTAGGAAGGGGGTCTCCAATCAAAAGAAGTTTATCAACCATAAAAATGTTTCCGTCAAGCCAAAATTCCTGCCCTGAATCTCCCCAAATTATCACCTAATAAAATTGTTAGACTTCATTCAGCCAGTATCTGCTACCTATTATCTCCTACCCTGTTCCTTACATAACAACCATTCATTTAGCAACTGTTTGAAGTTACAATGGCACGGAAGAAAGTGACTTATGACCATTTTTCACACTTACGACCCTCGTAGCATCTCCATGATGACATGACCAAATTCAGATGCTTTGACAGTTGTAGTGTCCTGGGGTCATGTGATCACCTGTTTCAATCTTCCTACAAGCAAAGTCAATGGGGAAGTCAGATTCCACTTAACAAGTGAAGTGATTCAATTAACAACTGTGGCAAGAAAGATCGTAAAATGGGGCAAAACTCACTTAATAGCTGTCTTGCTTAGCAACAGATATGTTGGGCTCAATTATGGTTGTAAGTTGAGAACTATCTGTAGTTATTCATTTATGGACAAACAAGTGCATGCTTTTCAAATCAGTTCCAAAGTGTTCTTTATAGTAGTATGTATATACTGTATATGTGTTATTCCTTACCTGTTGTTGCACTGGATACCGTTGGCCACTGCTGCTCAGGTCCTCCTGATTCAACACGCAGGCCTCCTGTCTCTTCCATGTGTACAGCACTAAATAAGTCACAAAGTTTAGATTATACACTTGTCAGAAAAACAGTTTCTTTTGATATAATAACCAATCTGTACTCAATAACTCTGTGAATCAAGAGCTGACCACTTTTATTCTGGATCAATTATAGTGCATCTAAAAGAATACCAAAGCTCTCTAGAGCATGTGCAGAGCACATTTCCCCACTTGCAAGAATTCTTCTCTCACCAACTTTTCTGACTCCTGGGACTCAAAGGAAAGGTGGTTTGATTTTGCAATTTCCCCTCACAAGAATTATTTTTGTATATTACCAGAGAAATGCATGCAATAAAAATGGGGAGGAGTGTGTGCAATAATTTTAATTTTAGGTGGAGTAGAGCGGAAGGATTTTTCTCAGTGCATGACCAGCAATAATTTAGGTTGCAGTTCCAGCATTTAAAAGATGGAAGATTCAAAGGCTATTACAGATTATCTTCCAAGTGCTTTCAGGGAATTTGGAACTGGAAGTGCACTAAATGGCGGTTCAATTAAACAGGCTGAATCACAATTTCAACCTTCTTAAGCTTCATTGGAAAATTAGAGAGGGAGAGACTTAGCCTGCATGCCAGCAGAAATAAAAACTGTCGGACCACAAAAATAAAAATCCCTAAAACTGTTTTTTATTTATTAAAATACCATGACTCCAAAGATCTGAAGTATTTCAAATTTCTAGCACAATATATTTCTTGTTATTTTTACACAAATAAAAAACTACAAAGAAAGAGAAAAATAATCATTCCTCTTTCACAAGGCGATTGATTGTACATTTTACAATCTATTGGTCATCTTCTATGCTCTTTGTCGTGTTTATAAAAATGGCACCATTTTTTTAAACACTGTGTTTCATCAAATTTGCTACAAGGATTGATCCATGCAGAAACGCTAAGTATTTTGTAGCTACTTTTGATTTAAAACTCAGGGGGGAAAAATCACTGTTGTTGACTTCGGAAGCAATCTTGTAGCACTTCCATCTAATTTTTTGTCACCAATAGAACTAACAGGGCTCTCCTAGCATTCTTGACTTCAGTTAGTCAGCAAGAAAAACATAAATTCAGATTTCTTAATTCTGAATTAGGTGGCCTCAAATTAAAACAATTTTCCACATTATTGTATTTCACATTTGTACTGAGTCTGATGATTAATACACACATCTAATTTTTCAAACTTTTGCAGAAAAACACAGATATGAGAACTACCTAGGGAATTATTTCATTTAAAGCAGGGGTATGAAACTTGCGGCGTCACATTGTCACGTGACGCATTGCAACTTTTCCCCCCTTTGCTAAAGTGGGGGTGGAGGTGGCCAGCACACAATGCATCCGGCCCACAGGCCGCAAGTTTGACACCCCTGATTTAAAGCAACACAAGAGTCAAAAAATCTTGTTGTAGTACATACCCTTGCATTCCAGCTCTTAAAGATGCAGAATAACGCCAATCAGGATTGGGTGGTTTTGGCTGCAAAGTGAAAAGAACACAAATATCAGTGTTAATTTGTACTTGAACCTGTTTTAAAGGCCATGCACAGCAACTTCAATTTGATCACTTGTTTCAATTTTTCTTTGCCAAAGGATCAAATAAATGTACTTACTTTGTTGAATGCAGTAAAATCTGCCATTTCCTCATCCCCAATTCATTTAACAGAGAAAAATAGATGTTTTAAACAATGCTTTTAGATTTAATTGGTAAAAAAATGGAGAAGGAAAAAAGCAGCTTTTCTAATTTTAAAAATTCTTTAATTAATTAAACTATTTCTTTCCTCAAATCCATTCTAAAATGGCTTTCAAAATACGTAGAAAGAGATAACAATATCTGAATATGGACAGAATATTTAAAAGCAGGAATGATAATTTTAAAAAGGACAGTCAGCATCTAGTCAATTTAGCTGATCTTAGAAAAACAAATCAAGGTCAGACATGATTAGTATTTGGATGGCGATAAGCATCGGATTCCAAAATAGTACACTAAATGGAGAAAAGGAAAAGCCCAGGCAAAACAAAGCATTTCCTTACTGTTGCCAGAAATATTCTGCATGAAACTCAGTTTAGCTCTGGAGCTCAGGTCATCTGAAGGATGCCTTTAATTTTTTATTCCTGTATATTATGCTTTTGTTTTCAGAAATGAAGTTGCTAAGAGATTCAGGCAGATCTTTTAAAGTGGTAGGTTTTACTCATCAACACTGCATCAGATATACCATTTTATTTTATTTATTTATTTGTTTGTTTAAGAAAATAATAAGAATTATACTCCAAGTATCTATAATTTCTTTTTCTTTTTAAATCAGGGTCCTGTTCTGCAATTTGATAACAGGTAAAGGCAATTCTTGATTTACCACCATGATTGTCACATGACTGATCTGATATTATGAACTTGTTTGTGGCAGTCATTAAGCGAACAAAGATGTTAATTTTGCTGAAAATGCCACTTCTTAACAAAACAGTTGTAAAACATGGTCATGTGACTTATGTAAGCAATATCAATTCCTGGCTGTTAAACAGATTAAAAGAGAGGTGAACTTTAGATGGTTGGTACCTGAGGGAATATTAGTGAACTGGGAGGGAAAAATATATAGACTGGAATCATTAGATAAGGCAATAGAATTTTATCATAGTTACATTGCTGCAAATGAGGGAGAAGAAACAAGAGGAGAACTGGAATATAAAAGACAGAAGGAATCAACAGGAGAAGAGAGGAATACACAAGAAGAAGAGGCAGAGAGAGAGAACAAGAAGGAGCAAGGGCAAAAGATCAGAGACAAATAAGAAAAACTAGGAGAATAAGACCTATATATAAGTTACAGAGATGGAAGGGGAAAGCGAGATGTGGTCAAAAAATATAAATGGACTGAATTCCCCCATAAAAAGGAGAGAAAAAATTACACGATTACAAAAGTAGATATAATCTGCCTCCAATAGACCCACATAAAAAAGCAGCATAGTAAATTATTGGAGCACCCCAAAATTGGGAAATTATATTTCTCATCAGCACAGCAAAAGAAAAGAGGGGTAGCTCTATATATATTAAAGAAACTATAAACTCTAAACAAATATATGCAGATGAAGGAAGAATTTTAAAGGTGGAGATAGTAATGAACCAAAACCAGATACTATTAATAGCAATATATACACCAAATAATAAGCAAGAAGAATTCTATCAAAAGCTGTATAAAAAGTGGTATATGAAAACATTTGTGTTGTAGGAGATTTTAATGCAATTGTAGATGCAAAATTCAATTATAGAAGTAGCACGACTGGAAAAAAGGCAAGGAAGATACACCCAAAGGCATTTTTTAAAATGGCAGAAGAAATTTCTATACAAGATGTATGGAGAAAAATGAATCTGGGGGGAAATCAATACACATTTTACTCAAATAGGCATAAATCACAGTCCAGAATTGACATAATTTGGAGCTCACCCGAATTAAGAACTAAGGTGCAAGAGGTAGAGAGAGAAACTAATCTATGGGCCGACCATAATCTAATAAAAGTAAGTTGGAAAGGAGAAAAGAAAAGATGGAGATGGACACTGAATCACTCTATATTAAAAGAGAAAGAGTTTATGCAAACAATAGTAAAAGAAATGGAATTCTTTTTTAAAGAAAACAAAAAAGAAGACACCTCACTACAAAATTAATGGGCTACAACTAAAGCATACATTAGAGGTTTAGCAAAAAACAGAAAGGAGAATTGACGAAATTAGACTTACAGATAGTTAAGAAAGTAAAATACTTGGAAATATATTTAACAGCAAGATATGTAACAATTAGGGAAGATAATTATACAAGACTGCTACAACAAATTAAAATAGACTTGGAGAAATGGAAAAATTTTCAGCGATCAATGGTAGGAAGAATTTCAACTATAAAAATGAACATTTTACTGAAGTTACTTTTTCTATTCCAAATGGCTCCCATAAAAATAGGAAACAAGTACTTTGATGAACTAAATACAATAATTTTGAAATATATTTGGCAAGGGAAAAGGCAAGAATAAGATTGAAAATGTTGCAAGGGTCTAAAAATAATGGGGGCTTTGGGCTACCAGATTGGGAGCTTTATTGTCAAGCAGATGTATTTACATGGGTGAGAGAATGGATAACTCTTAGACACAGAAGATTACTGTCTTAGAAGGTCATGATCTTCAATTAGGATGGCATGCTTTTCTATTGTATGATAAAAGTAAAAATCATATGTATTTTCAAAGACATTATATAACAAATGCTCTATTATTAGTATGGGAAAAGGTAAAAATCTATATGAAAATTCCAGTTTGGCTCTCAACAATGGAAGCATTTATTCATCCAAATGTAGTAAATCTGGAAAAAAAATAACATATAAAGATATTCTAAATGTGGAAGGGAAACTTAAAACCAAACAAGAGTTACAGAATCAAGGTGTGGACTTATCATGGTGGCCACATATGCAAATACAATTGAAATATGAGAAAGATATTAAGAACTATGGTTTCTATAAAGAGCTTACATTACTTGATCAAATAATGTTAGGGGTAGATGAAAAGTTGATAAAGAAAATGTATAATTTTCTGCTAAGATTAAAAATGGAAGCTGAATAGGTAAAAGAGACAATAATAGTATGGGCAAAAAATTTTTGGATACACTATAGAATTAGACAAATGGCAAAAACTCTGGGAAAGAAACTGTAAGTTGATAATGGCAACTACGTATAAATAAAATTTATATAAAATGTTTTATAGGTGGCATTAACCTCTGGCCAGATTAGAATATGTTTAAAAACATGTCTGCCAGATGTTGGAAATGTAACCAGAAACCGGGTACAGGGGTGGGCTTCACATTTTTTAGCAACAGGTTCTCTACCCTAATGACTGGCTGGGTGGGCGTGGCTGGTTGGTCATGTGACTGGTTGGGTGTGGCTGGTTGGTCATGTGACTGGGTGGGCGTGGCCAACTCAACGTCACTTCTTTTGCCCTAATTACTTGAATAGTAAAATGTTTGAGACTATTTTATTATCTAATGATATTGATT
>JANHFL010004058.1:48349-61163 GCA_032468155.1 Oxyrhabdium leporinum | reverse complement strand
CACATGGTTGGAAAAGATGATTAAGCAGCATACAGATTTGAAACCAGAAATATTTTTGTTAGGTATAATACCAGAAAATTATGATAAAGGGTCTGTATATTTAATTTTACATGTACTAATGGCAGCGAGAATTGTGTTTGCACAATATTGGAAAAAGGAGAACACCCCATCATATGAAAATATAATTTGGAAAATATTGGACTGTGCAGAGATGGATAGATCGACACTGAAAATAAAAGATAAAGAAGACACAGAGTATTACTTAACATGGAATAGGTTTTATCAATGGTTAGGGATAAGAGGTAGAAATTAGAGCATTGTTATGTATAAGTTAAACATGAACGTTGTTTATAACTATAAGTATGCTAATATAATCAATAGGATTACAAATAAGCTAACAATTATAAATATCGTTAGAATCATTCTGTTGTACTACTACTGTTGCTATCAGTATATATGTTACTATTTCTTTTCTTTTCTTTTTTTTGTAAAATGGTATGCCCGGACAATACACTGCATTCAAAATGCTTATAAATTTAAAAAAGACTCAAAAATGAATGAATATTCATAGCTACCAGTTCTTTAGTTGGTACTAGCCTTCAAAAGCTTTGAGTTCTTCACAAGAATCTAGGATGTTTTAATGTATCGGCATAGTATATGCACAAATCCAAGCAATGTGGCCTTTTGTACTTAATAAATGGAAATTTTGTCAATGCAGATTTTCTAAGTGCTGCCCAAAATATTTTTGGTATGGCACCCAATGTGCTGATAGCTACTGGGACCACCATGGCTGCTTTATACCACAAGTTTTCAGTTTCAGTTTTCAGATCTTGATACTTTGTGATCTTCTCCAAATCTTTGTCTTCTGCTATCTGTTGAAATCAATTATCAACCATACCAATTATACGCCCCTTCTTGTTTTCAACCATAGTTAAATCTGATGTGTTATGAGTCAAGACTTTATCAGTTTGTATTTGAAAATCCCACAATATCTTAACCTGCTGATTTTCAACCACTTTTTCAATTCTATGTTTCCACCTATTTTTCTTTCTGGCACATAATAATTTTTACAGACATTCCAGTGAATCATTTTGGTGCATATTGTTATTTTATTTTTTATAATGAGTGTGTGCAATCTTCTTGCATGCGCTAAGTATATGATCTACTTTTCTTTCCCCTTTTTGTACAATCTCTACGTTGACCATTTGATGATTTTTCAGTTCAGGTCTTGTTTGCTTTAGTTGAATAGCTCTGGAGCAGCCACTTCAAAATCAAGCCTTCAGTTTTTTTAATGTCCCAGTTATAAATTATCACCTGATTTAATCTTTATTGACTTTCTCCTTGATATTTTGAAGAAATTGGCTGTGTAATATTTTTCTTTGGCAGCATTCTGTTCTTGTTTCTATTACATCATTTTGATATTTATGTTTTGTTTCTTGCACATTCAGTAAGTTCCAATTTAAACTTGCATCAATGCTTGTTCTTCTTTCTTTTATGTAATCAGCCAATGCACACTTTTCTTCTTCAACCGTTTATTGGACCTTTGCCTCCATTTCTGCAGGACAGTTATAATCTATCTATATCACCATGGGGATGTAACACACAGTGAATAGTCATCAGTTTTCTTGTTTTATTATCCAATCTGTCCAGTTCAGCTTGTGTCCAATTAATAATTCCAGCAGTATATCACATCACATATATAGTACAAGTAATCCCCAGGTTACGATAGTTCCCTTAGCGATGTTGCATTGTCGTTAATTTATTGCATTTTATTTTCATGTATCATTAATGTTTTTTCTTTGGGTAGAACATCCACCCAAATAAAAATAAAGATGAATGACAAATGTGGATTATTTGATTATTCAAATAATCAAAATACAGACTGTAATAAAAACAATTAACCAAGTTAGTTATATATCTAATACCAATGCTTATTACTCAACATTTTGTTCTCTTTTATTAGCAGGATTCCAAACAATGTGCAAAAGACACATATCTGCAGGGGGGCATCTGCTAAAAATTATTTGAATACAGATGCTATTACTTACTGTAAGACAAAGTTAACAAAATGCTTTAAGATTCCAAAGGAATAATTTTCCATACCTAATAGTAATCTCTATAAATTTGGAAGAAACCATGTAGAACACAATTTCTCGTTCAAGTAATATTCAAATCTCAAAGACATTTAAATGCTGTACTTGCAACAAAAGTTAATGCAAAATATGCTTGTTTAGGATTTCAGTCAACCAGACTCCAAGATACTCAGTTTCATTCCCACTCCCTCCATTAGGTTTCAAGGTTTTCCACCATGCATTGAGTGCCCTATGGCCAAAAATTTTATGTTAATTTCTTTCTGAGTTGCTTTGGATTTTGCTTTGCCCCCTAAGAGGTTTTCTCAAATATTTATTGTATTTTTGCAAATATTAAACTTTCTCTGAGTCTTTTAATGTTCCTGTTTTGGCTACGAGGTTGTTGGCACTCAGCAGCTGAATTTGCTATTGAAGAGAGTAAACAATGGAAATTAAAACCTGACTTAATAACACAGAAAAGATCCATTATGCAGACTCATTAAATACTGCTAAATATTGAAATTCCAGTCCAGATTAGGAATATGGAAAAGTCCTATTAAGGAGAAGTGACATATACTTGCAGATTTGGAAAAAACAAAATATAAAAAATTGTTGTGTTAATAAAGTTTTATCCCCCCTGCTTCCACCAGCACCACTGTCTTTTCTACCATAGGTGTCTTCTTACAGCTGCTATTTACCAAAATGTAAAAGACAGTAATTGGACAGATCTCTGATATCTCATGTAGTTCAATCTTACAACAAATCAGTTTAGGTTTGGAGCACCAATCAGTAAATATTTTATCTGAATTTATATGTATCTGCAGTATATAATATACATTGTTTCATTTTAAAAATTTGGAAATTAGGAGGCTGTAACAGTAGTTTCAAGAATTTGTCTGGAGTCACTTAATATTGAGCTATGTGGCAAAAAAATACAAAATATATTAAATTTGCTAATACTATAAGCAATGTTTATCACAGTGTAGATTTGTGGCAATCCTGAAGCCTCCAAGATGTTTTCTTCCTAGCGTTTTCCCGCAAGTGCAATGTCTACTTTTTTCAGATCAACAAGTGTTGAATCATTGGTTGTGACAGGTTGTTTGTTGCCTGATCCTGACGTTATGGGGTGAGAGACTGGCCCCAAATCTCCCAGCCATGCCTAAGGCGGAATTAAAACTCAGTCTCAGTCTGGTTTCTAGACTGGCGCCTTAACCACTAGACCAAACTGGCTCTCAGTATAGATGGGGGGGGGGAGTGTTTTGTTTTGAAATTGTAATGAAACAATTTCATTACAGAATATTTAGTTTGAAGAGTTGTGGGCAAGGAACTTACTTTTTTGTAGACTGCTAATTTTCAATTGCATTACTTTTATTGGTTCAATAATTATATAAAATATTGACATTAAATAGTCTTTATTTTCTACTACGTGTACCTGTTTAAAAAGAATGGGTTCTAAATTGATTAATTATAAACAATTAATTGACTATAATCCTGTAGTCTGCTTTAAAATAAGTGCCAAATATTTCAATGAACCTTATATTCTAATAAGTGGCTGTAGGGCTTCAGCCTAAAATCAGTGATTATCATTCCATTCATTCACTGAATTCAATGCTAGCTGTATTCAACAAAAATTGCGGTTTGGTATCATAAGAAACAAAAGACTCTTTAAAATGGAACTGCTGTAAAAAATGTGTAGTATATATTGGCAAGAATTAAATTCACCAGTGTATCACTACAGAAGAGCTTGGTCAATTAATGACCGGCTATTGGTATTAAACCACAATAGCAGTTTCAAGTTACTATATGGCATAGCGCTCACCAGCACAGATGTTGAAATATGTAATTAAACTTTGAAAGGAAGATGAAAGGCAAGAGAAGAAAAATGATATGCACCAAGTTGAATAAATACATTACAACTCAGGATCATTTAAATACATAACCACAAAACCTAATCTGTCCCTATTGTGATCTAGAAACTAGAATTCGAAATAAATAGCTAAGGCAATACTGCTAAGTACATATCCCTAGAAATAAGCCCTGCCGGTAAATAGTTTATATTGTAGATCCATTATACTGCATATTCATTGTCTGGCTGTTCCTGCATTGTTTTCCTTATACCTATACCTTGCACTGCTGAAAAGTCATTTGTCTGAGCTAACATATTAGAAGACATTTAAAGCCTGCCCAAATTTTGCTTACCAAAATGATGAAAGGCAATCTTAATTTTTTTTCTCCAATTTTCCCACAACTCATTAATCCCGAACACTCATTTTTATATTTCAAAGGAAAGTGATTTAGAAATGATCACATATACCTTTAAACCTCACCTCATTTGGAGCAATGGGATCACTTTTAAAAATGATAAAGTTTGGAGAGCTCCGTCTACTTTCTCCAGTTAAGGTGTCTCTCTATCATCACAGCATGAAAGTTAATTCCCGTGGGCTTCCCTGGATGATAAAACATGAAGGTGTCACTTTCTGAGTCAGCTGACATACAGGTTTTATAGCAGTAAGTCTTGGAGAGAGACCCATTGCCTCTCACTTCAACCAAATGAGATTGTGGTATCCCAGTAGCAATACTGCTGTTTGTCTGCTTCAAATGGGCACCTTTCCTTAGAAGCCCCACCGAAACCTGCACAACAAGAGCTGCTATATAGACTGTCTTTGTGGCACTTCATCACAAGGACAACAGTCAAGAGAAATATAAAAGAGACAGCACTTAGAGCCACAATGAGATAAAGAGTTATTTCAGAATAATTTCTGGAACCTGTAATGTATCTTTCAATGTCAGGAACGATTTGGGAAGCCCTGTCCACCACAACAATGATGACTGACACAGAGGAAGATAAGGGTGGCTCTCCATTGTCCCTCGCTATGATGGTAAGATTGAATGTAGCTTCTGTTGGCTCCCTCAGTTTTTGAGTAGTCCGAATTTCCCCACTGTGAACCTCCACTCTAAAGATGTCTGTAACAGAGGTTTGGGCTGGATGAAAAAAATAGCTATGCATTTTGTCCTGAGTCTCCATCAAAGGCTTTAGTGATTAAGTATCCAGAACTGGCTGAGTGAGGAATCATCTCTATGGCTGTTAAATTATTCATAGAGATTGGATACAAAATTTGTAGCACATGATCATTTTGATCCAGCACATAGATGTGTACAGTGGCTGTGCTGCTGAGATATTGTGTCCCTGAGACTTGAGCCTGCACAACAATCTGGAATTCCCTCAGTTTCATAGTCAAAGCATCTGACAGCATAAATGTTGATGGTTTCAGACTGAATGGAGACATAGGACGACACAGGTAGCCCCTGAATTTCTCCCATTATCAAAGAGTAAGAAATCTAGGCATTTGCATTAGCATCACAATCAATGGCCTTTGTTGTGCATAGAGAAGATCCAGGAGCATTGTTCTCAGGTATACAAATAGAGCAAGGGAGTTCTTCATACTGTGGTGAATTGTCATTGATATCAGAAACATCTATTTTAATTATTTTATGGGAAGAGAGTGGAGGTGTTCCAGCATCTATGGCTGTGATTGTAATGTTGTAACTAGAGGTCCTTTCATGATCAAGGAACTCCTCAGTGACAAGAGTACAATAATTTTTGAAAGAGTTAAGTTTAAAAGGAAGGTTGGCAGGAATGTTTAAATCTACTTGCCTGTTCAGGCCAGAATCCAAGTCAGTAACACTCAGCACAGCTACTACAGTTCCTAGCTGGGCATCCTCAGAGATTAGGCTGTAGAAGGAAGTCAGCACCACTTCAGGGGCATTATCATTGGCATCCACAATGTTAATGATCACCTTGCAGTGACCAGTCATAGGAACAGAGCCCTTATCTGTGGCTTGTACGCAGATTTCATAGGAGATGTCTTCCTCGTAGTCCAAAGTTCCACCAAACCTCACCTCTCCTGAAACTGGATGCACAATGAATAGTTGACACACTTTCTGTGGAGTGTAACTGCTAAAAGAATACAGCAAGTCATCATTGGAACCCTCATCTGAATCCCAGGCCTTCAGTTTTACAACTAGCATGCCTGGGTCTATGTTTTCTAACAGGGTCATCATGTAAATGCTACGATCCAATTCTGGGCGGTTGTCACTGATATCGAAGACCAGCACAGAGATTTGGGCAGTGGCAGATTTGGCAGGATTGCCTCCATCCAAGGTGACCAGCACCAACTGCTGGTGAGTGTTCTGTTCTCGGTCCAGGGTTTGGAGCAGTACCACTCCAAGAGTTTGCTGCAGGCTTCAAGTTCTGCAGATCCAGCCCAAAGTTCTCACTGGGGGGAGCTGGTAATTTTGCACCAAGTTGGAACCCATGTTGGGATCTTGTGTGTTCTCGATAGGAAAGAGAGACCCCGGCACAGCAGATTCACTGATCTCCAAGTGGTACTCCTGCTGGAGGAACCTGGGGGTGTTGTCATTGATGTCGTGCACCTCCACTTCTACATCGTAAACTTGTACAGGCTGCTCAACCACCAGCTTCAAGCTAAGGAAGCAGGAAGCGCTGAACTCACACAGGGCTTCCTGGTCGATTTGTTCCTTCACCACCAGGATCCAGAGATAAGTACTGCTTCCCACTTCCTGAGGTCAGCCAGCCAGTCTTGACGCCAGACATCGAGGCTCCAGGGCCAAGTCTTCTCCTACCTTGCCTACCACGGTGCCTCATGGCAGCTCTTCTCTTATATGGTAGATGAGCTGTCCAGTGGCGGGTCCCAGGAGCAGCAGTGGCGGCAGCAGCAGGAGAAGCCTAAGCGTTTCTGCCTGATGGGGGCACCAGGAGCCAGATGACACCATAGAAGCAGGGAAGGCGCGCTCTCAGCTGCCCGGGAGCAGAGAGAGGAGCACATCAGCAGCTACTGGGTCCTGTCTGCAGTCCCTGGCGCTGCCAACGCTGCTCTGTGCTGGTCCACCAGGTCTCTCAGTCCAATCTGCAGCTGCAATAACTTCTCCTTTACATCCCTCGAGGGCAGCCTGGCTGCTCTCCGTTTCCTTCCTTCATCGGAGGGTGATGTGGTCGCTGGCTTGTTCCTTTGCTGCTGCTGTTACCGCTGGGTTTACCGGGAGTGAATGGAGACATGGGGTGCACTCAGCTCGGCTGACTCCGTTTCAGCACTTGGTCTGGGAACAACAACCTCAAAGCGGGCAGGAGGCAACCAAGAACAACAATCCAGACTGGCAGTGTGCAATCGAGATGCGAGGAAGGAAGGCAGGCGAGGTGCTCATTCTCTCACTCTCAAAAAATACTCGACAGGATCCATAAGATGTCGTCTCTCCACTAACTGCACTTTGCAGGCCAAATTATTCCTAGCCTTGCTTTTGGGAAGTTTTTAAGCTATAAACAACAAGAATTGAAGCAGAATCCTTACCTTCCAAGAGTTCTACTTATAGCAACTCCCTGCCCCAGACCACAAAAGCCACCCTCTAGCACTTAAACTGAAATTTCGGGCAGGGAGATGCCCGATCTCCAAACATTTCTTGTTCCAGACCCAACTCCAAATTTGGGATTTAGTTAGTACATATTGCATTAAGATACCAATATTAAAGCCAAAAACATAATATTTTATTTCTGACAGATGACAGTTAACAGTTAAGGTTACTGGACTAGCATAGGGAAATCCAGTTCCAGCCCACTCTCGGTTTTGGGCCATGCATTCTCTCAGTCCAACATTTCACAGGGTTGTTGGGGAGAAAAATAGGAGAAGCCTTGAGCTCCTGAATAAAAGCCTGAATATAAATCTAATAAAGAAATAAAATATACATTAAAAAGAGACAAAGTAAAAAAGAAAAAAGTATTGAAGTATTGATATTTAAATTAACTTCCTGTTGATTTATTTAAAGCTTTAAATAAATAAATACATTTTGTGAAGGACATATTATGTGCACCAGCATCACCCAATCTATTCCAGGCAATTGAAGGGTCCTGCAGTAAGAGAGGGAATGTTCACTAAAACATTCACTAGATATTGTTTAAGAATCTGAGAAACATCCTGAGTGCTTTTAAGTCGGACTAGTCAAAATAGTGCTTCTAATTCCACTGAACTACCTTCTGAAGTTTTGTTCCAGCATCAGGACTAAATGGGAATTGTTGAGCCATGCTTCTGTCTCTCAATTTGTTTTCATTTCATTTCATTAACCCTGGGACGTAGGAGAGGATATTAGCCAATAAAGAAGGCATAAGTTTTATTAGTGGAGAAATTGGAGTTATGATATAAACTTGCTATCAGTTACGCCTCATATTCAGGGAAGTACACAGTTAGACAGATAGGAGGATGCAAATCTGTACATTGTCTGGCTACAAAGCACTTGATTTAACTTTATGTGGCTAATATAAAAACCTTTTGATTTTGTTTGTTCTGAGTTTGCCAAATGTACAGGTATGCATTGTGTGCATTAACACTGTTGAACTTTTGGATGAATAACTGCATATAAAAACTATGTTGCTTTCTTTCTGTTTGTTGCCCTGTGCAGAAAGGCAGCCAAGTGCCTTACAACCAAGGCAACCAAGTGCCTTATAACCAAGTAAGAAACAAACGAACAAACTCAAGCCAATAGCTAGAGAAGTATACCTTATGATTACAGTTGTAGTATTCATGGACTCTGTTGAAGTGACTCTATTTCTGTTGCATACAATCTGCAGAGCTCTCTTCTGTGGCTTACCTGTGCAGAGAAGGTTACAAAATAGCATCTACTGGACCTTTCCCTTGCATTGTAAAATCCATTGTGAGGTTTGTGAAAATATCTTTTTTTTAAAAATCATCATTCCTTGAGTCAATTTTTCTTTACTTAAATTACCACATCACCTATTTTATGGTCAGAGGTTGAAAAATTAGGTGGCATTATTTTTTCCAAGTTCTCTTTGGTCCCTCTGGCAGATTTGTATTCTGTCAGAAAACAAAAAAATGCCATATTCAAACTGAATGTCTGCTTTACTATATAACTGGGAAACAGATTCACCTCCTCCCTGATCTCATTCACTCCCTTAATACTCCTGAAATTAGATAAATATGCAAAGATTTTCTACCACCATTCTAACTTTTTCATGATCATTTTAAGACTTTTCCACATTTTTATTTGGTTTGGATAAAGAGGTAGAGCGGTGATACAAAAGTGAGTGGGAGAGCTAATGTTCTAAAACACAGAAATATTTTTGTGAAATTAAAATAAGTAGCGGAAATAGACAGAGGCAGATTTGTATAGGTCAACAGGCTGCATTATCAACAGGAATAGCATTCCTAATAATTGGATCATTTATTTTTATAAACTCTTATTAAGAGTCATCAATGATATGTCCTCAGCAAAGTGACTAGAGGCATTATCTGGATGCCACAATCATACATTTTCACTAATTATTTGGATTAAAGATGGAAAGAAATCTTCAGTTTGTGCTGGTTGGAATAACTAACATTTCTGAAACTAGAAATAAAATGGGAAGCAATCTTGATGAATTAGAGAAAGGGCTGAATATAACAGAATTAGATTTTGACAGAAAAAAATGTAACATTCTTCATTTAGGAAATCAAATTCAAATGTACAGATCAGGGACAGTGGATTCCTGGTTTCATAGTTCTACTGTAAAAACTGAACTGATTCTGTTGATCACAAACAGAGTGTGAATCAGCAATATAATGTGGCTTCCAGAAATGCAAATGCAATCAATATAGTTGATTGGAAATAAGCTATAAAATAATTATTTATTTATAATTCATTATTTGTAAATTAACTCTGTTGTGCATGGTTTATATTCCTCCCAAAGCATTTTTCAAGTTATGGGCCCCATGCTTTAAGAATCCAAGGAAATTGAAATTATATGGTCCAGCATACTACAGTGGCCAACAATCATAACAGATTTCTCCCATCCAAATTTCCGTCAGCTAATATTGAGAATAATGCAGTCCAAATATATTCATTACATGTAGTAACCATGTAATTTTTATAAATAACATTTTAAAAAGTATATTATTTACAATCATTAAAAATACCAATAATCAATGAATATTTTTTCTAAAACAACTTATTATATTTTATCTTAGCTCCTATAATATACTTGATTATTTTCTCTTTTTCCCCATGTGTACTTTATCAGAAATGAGAAGCAGCTTGTGAAGAAGCAATTCTTGGCCATGTACTGTTGTACAGGGAATAAATAATATCGCACATTTTATGACCTAGTTCCTATTATGATGGTATACAGTATCTGCATCTATTTTATCAAAGTTCTGTTAGGTGAAACCACACAGAAATGCTCTTCCACTTAGAAAATAGAATGAGAAATGTGTTAACTTTTCCTTGGCAATTTTCTTCCTTTCTTTATTGTATTTTTTATTTCATTACTATATTATTTGTTTGCAAGGCATTATTTTCCAGGTTCATTTCTACATATATCTGAAACAAAGGTTTACGCAATGGAGAAAAGTCTGTTTCCCCATGAATCTAAATAGCCTCAACGTGTCGTAAATAATAATGGTTCTCATTAAGATTGTGTTTAAGAAGTTATTTTAGGGTACAAAGTTCAGTCATATTAAGCAGCACAAATTAAATTTGGAGCTAAAATTAAGTTTCTTATACTAGCACTATAGAATCCTTGCATCAATTTTTTTTTCAAATATTGTCATCAAATATTGCTTAACAATTTAGTTTCCCACATCCTTCTTTTGTCTTTCATTGGCAGAAGGGTTTCTGGGAGTACTATAACAATAATCTGAGCAAGCATAAGTTATGATGGCTGTTTTTAAATCCCTGCTTGATTCTATACAGTCTTGAACATTTCCACTCTCATAAATATCTTACATAAAAATCTTTCTTTCAGCTTTCATCTCCTGTTAGCAACAGGCAAAGAAAGACTATGGAGGTAGAGTATTCATAAACCAGATTATAAGGAATAAAATTCAAAACCCCTGCATCTAATCTTAGGACATCTGAAATTGTAAATTTACCTGGTGATGATCTAAAATGATAAAAATATAAATTGTTCTTTGAACTGAGCCTTACTACTGGCAATTTCTTGACAATAGGAGAGAAATGGTTTGTTGCAAACAACTTATTCTCAAATATTTTTTTTGACTTTTCACCTAGCCTACAAACCTGGGACATCCTGGTAGTTTTCTATCCAAGAATGAAGCAGACCTGGCCCTATTCTGCATAAAAACATACAAGCCCCAGCAAGAACAGTCAAAGGCGGCCATTGGCTAAAACAATAAACAATCCAACTTTCTTGCAACAATAAACAATAGACAAAATAGAGATGTTTATATTTGGCCCATGTTTATTAACTGAAGGGTAAGGTACCAGTTTTCCTGAATAATTCCAGAAACCGGACCAGATTTGTATGGCCTATAAACCTCTAGACTGACACAAGATGGGTCCAGCTATTTTGTGAGCTGAGGATTTGGTTGCAAAGTGAGTCAGTCTATTTTGCAAAGCCTTACAACTCTTCAATTCAGAATTCCAAATAAGATAGTTAATGTAAATAAATCAGACAATTAAAGTCATTGGCTTGAGGGCAGCATAAACCTTTGGGCAATTATGTCAAAAGCCATGCGTGATCATGGTTGACTTTGGTCCAGCCACTGTCTCTCAGTCTGCCTACCTCACAGTCTGTGTGAAAAATCTGAATGCCTACTGAAGATTCCCACCTGGGTTCAAAATTGGGTATTAGCTTCCCCAATGCAAGAGTAACTCCCACTCTCGAGGCCTTCCATAAAGCTTTACAGACTTATATTTATTTATAGTATATTATATTTTATAGTTACTATTTCCATAGCCTATGGCTGCTGCTTTGCTACTTTTGCATATTGCTTACTCACCTTAACTGAATTAAATAATAAATATAGTAAATAAAAATATTTAAAAATATTAAATAAAACTATTAAATAAAATCCTCAGAACAATTCAGAAATGAGCTTGCTGGTCTAAGTACGTATACAAACTGATGACTGGAGAACAAGCAAATTATTAAAGATTGCACATTTTTTAGTGAAATAAAAAAAACCCTGAAATAATAGAGAACATTTTATATTGTTTACAATAGAAATAGAAACTGTTTCTGACTGATCTTCAGTTCTACTATAGCTTTATAATTTACAGAAGCAAAATGTCATCATTAGAAGGCTTTCATAAATTTAGATAACGTTTCTAAAAAAAACAAAATTATTTTTTAATGCAATAATCAATCAAAACCTAAACTGTGTAGCTTTGCATAGGTGCATGGTCCAATGCAGTCCAGTCCAGTCTAGTGTGCACACACTACAACTAAGCCTCAGATTTGTCTTTCTGATGCTTGGCCAAGAAAAGTGGCAAGGAAAGCCTGGCATGGAACTAGCTAGGATTGGGTTTTGCCCATATCAGCCAAGCTAGAAAAGGCGGAACCCGTGTCTTTGCAGTCAACCAGACTGTCTAAGTCAGGGGTCAACAACCTTTTGGACCTCAGGGAACACTAAATTCATAATTTTAAATCCCGCGGACCATTAATATGAATCCAGAGCATCGCTCGCTGAAGTGCCTGGACCCCAATGACAGGATAGGGTCTTTCAGGCACCTAGCTTGGCCGCCTGTTTCTGCAACCTTAAACATTCAAAGAGCCATTTGGATCCGTTTCCCAAACAAAACACTGGGAGCCACAAAACCTGGGTGGGCATGGCCAACTCAATGTCACTCACTCCCATCCAGTCACATGACCCACCCACCCCGCAACGCCTACCCAGGTTTTGTTAGTCCTGGTGTTTTCTTTTCTATGGGAAATAGTTCTC
>JANHFL010004057.1:83090-94903 GCA_032468155.1 Oxyrhabdium leporinum | reverse complement strand
TGGCTCCTCTTCTGACCCGCTGTTGACTCACCAACAGCCCCAATATTGCAGAATATACAGCCTCATGCTACATAACCAAGCTCCATTTTATGCTGAATAAACTAAATTATTAATGTATCTTAAATAGAAAACTATCTTTAGATAATTTTTTAGTCCAAAAGCATTTTATTAAAATAAATTTGATAAAAATAAAAAAAAATCCAATTTAAATTTTTAAAAAATCCATTTTTTTTTCATTTAAAAAAAAAACAACATCAATTTTTATCCACCCTGCCTCTGAAGCATAACTACCCAGGCTGGGCATCCTCCTTCTTGAAGTTCATCTGTCTGGGGAAGTATAGAATAGAATAGAATTCTTTATTGGCCAAGTATGATTGGACACGCAAGGAATTTGTCTTCGGTGCATATGCTCTCAGTGTACATAAAAAAAAGAGACTACTCCAAAGTATGCATACAGTCTGCCCCTTCCCTCACCTTGTGCTGATTTCACTGCTCATTTTGAATTTAGGGTATTGATACCCTGCATTATCTATGCTTTAAAAAGTTTCAATTTTATCATGTTTTCAAAAGTTGTTAATTACAGATAGGCAATACTACTGGTATTTTGTAAAGGGAAATTAGAGCTCAAACTTAAAGAGATAATCATTGTATTCAATGCCCCAAACTATAGTTTTGCTATCTTAAGTTAAAGCTTTGTCCTAAGATAGGAGTTGTAACTGTGTTGAATTACATGTTTGCATTTTTTTTGTCTCTCATTCTCTGGATTTCTGAACCTAAAACGGTCTGCTATTTTAGATAACCTTTATAATGGGTACGAAGGAAATGTGAAGGCACTCCATTAAAAAAAATCAGATAGAACTACAGATTCAAGCAAATGTTGGCCAAGTTTTAAAAGTTCATAATCCTAAGATCAAAGCGTTTAATGACAGATTTGATTCCTTTGATCAGCATATGCGGTCAGTAGATCTGGGTGGATAGTCAAAAGCAGAAACAAATCTTGTTTTTCACTACTCTTTAACAACCCATCTTAAGGTTGCATTCCAGCCAAGGCCAGCCCAAGATAATTTGGCTCAGAAAAATCAAAATAAGACATACTTCCCACTAATTACCATGCAGTAGAATCCATTGCAGCGTCAAAAAAAAAAGGCAACTGCTCTGTTTTCATGTGAACAGGGGAAAAAAAGGATATAATCTTTTTAGGATAGTAGGATCTAGTAAGTGATAAGATGATGTAGTACAATTTTGACTATTCTGTTTTGGAATAATGAGTGTTTTTAACCTGGAGTGTCAGGGAAGGATCTAATTTAAGTTCCTGAGGCCTTATTTCCCTATTTTTCCTTAAACTGTGGTAAGATTATTACTCAAGGAGAGCAATACTGATGTGTAATTTCCTCTTCTTTGAATTCTGGATGGTATTGTCCTCTCAGGACTGTATCACATTCTTTTATTTAATAAAGTACATAGATGAACTTGCAGAGTCTCATTCTGGGACTGCCATTATAAAATGCCTTTTTAGAATTAAATACAGCTGTCGCCAGCATTCCGTGAATTTGTTTTAGAACATTACTAAATATTATTTGTACATTTCTGGGAACAACAGCTGGTTGGTCACTAATATCTTGCATTTATCAATCTTAAGACTGATCTAGCTGATCTTGAAAAGGGCTATGGCCAGACTAGGAAGGCGTAAAAATACTCCTGAAGAATGCAAGTTATTTCTGTACTGCAGGTAATTCTTGACTTTTACAACCATTCATTTAATGATCATTTAACGTTACAGTGGCATTGAAAAAGTGACTTATGGCCGTTTGTCACATTTACGACCACTGCAGCATTGTCATATTGATCACGTGGTCAAAATTCAGGCGCTTGGCAATTTTCATGTATTTATGATGGTTGTCATGTCCCAAGGTCATGTGATCACCTTTTGCAATCTTCTGATAAGCAAAACTGATCACATCCCAATTGTGTCAGAAGCACCAAGGTGGTTCAGGGGTTGAAAGGAATAGCCTATGACATCACAGGTGCCCGGGATACACCCAATTCAAGACTTCTTTCATGTCCCTGGCATGGGGAAGCCAGATTCATTCAACAACCATCTTACTAATAACTCACTTAACAATATTGGCAAGAAAGGTCATAAAATGGAGCAAAACTCACTTAACAATTATCAATGGAAACATTGGGCTCATCTGTGGCCATAAGTTGAGGACTACCTGTACAGCCAGAGAAAGTACACCAGTACATTGTGATCAATAGTCAAACTCAACTCAAAAGACTCTTTCCTTTGTTCAGTCATGTTACGGAAGCTCCGATATCCTGTTGGATTTGCATGAAACAATGTTGAATATGTAAACAATACTCATTGATAAAGACAATGTGAATCACTATTTTTATTATATTTCTATTAATTTGTAATACACTTTTAGTTTAACGATGGAATTTACAATGCCAATTGTGCAATAAACTATGTGTGCCACTGATCATTTGTTACTAGTATATCTAATTAAAGGAATCTAATCATGGATGCTTGCCATGATGAGCCTTATTGAAGTTGCAGAAGTTTCATCTCTTTTTTTCAGTCATTCTTATTCAATCTGATGGGAACTATTTTTTTGTTTTAAAGGGAAATCTGATGAAATTCTTGTGCAGTGGCTGAAAACGTTAAATACATAACACTATCATGATTCTGATATGGGGTTCTTGCAGGTAAATAATAAAATAGTCAATCTTACTCATGAAATACTTATTAGGTTGTGGAGTAAATGTCTATGTTACTATAACTGTTATTGATATCTGGTTAGATTCCACTAAACTGCGCATATAGTCAACTGTTTCATGAAGTAGAACGTTAGTGGATAAAGACTGAACGTCTACTAAGCTAAAGAAGTATATATACCGGTACTTTAAATACTAAAGAAGTATATAAACAGATTTCTTTAATTTTGAATGATCCGACTAAATTCCAAATAATTGATGAATCTGAAAGCATCAGCATGACAGAAGGAAGAATATGTCGACACTTAGAAGTGATGCTATTGATGAAAATCATTGATGAAATGACCTACACTAAGTTAAAACCTAATGGATCCATGATACCACAACTCAATAAATAATAAATAAATAAAATGCATAAATCAGGAATGCCGGTCAGACCCATTTTAGCTAAGTCTGGCTCCGGTTACCATCAGCTTGCACGCTGGGCCCATGATATTCTGGTGCCTCTAAGAGAGAAGCTAATCAAAACAACTTTAAAGGACTTGTTTGAGCTTGCTAATGAGTTGAATACCCTCGATGTGAAAGATGACATCATGTGCTTTGTAGACATTCAGTCTTTATTCAGTAATGTTCCACTTCATGAAACAGTTGACTATAACTTTTATTGTACAGTTGTTTCTGTCTGCAGACTTTCTAACTCCCCTCTGCCCTTTCAGCTAAATCCCAAGGGAAGATAAGATTGGGGACCTTCTCCAGATCAGGAAGCATAATCTGCTGTGGAGAAGGTTTCAAAATGATCGAGAGATCTGTACAGGTAGTCCTTAACCTAGGATCACAATTGAGCCCAACATTTCCATTGCTAAACAAGGCAGTTGTTAAGTGAGTCATGTTCCATTTTACAACCTTTTTTGCCATGATTCTTAAGCAAATCACTGCAGTGGTTAAGTGAATCACGTGATCATTACGCTTCTCCCATTGAGTTTCCTTATCAGAAGCTGGTTGGAAAGGCTGCAAATGATGATCACATCATCCCGGGCACTGGGCAATTGTCATAAATACCTGCCAGTTGTCAAATGCCTGCATTTTGATCACATGACCATTGCAATAGTCATAAGTCATTTTTTCAATGCTGTTGTGACTTCAAACAGTCATTGAACGGATAGTTGTAAGTCAAGAACTATCTGTGGTGGAAAAGACATTTCTAGTATCGTCCATCACTTTACAAAATGACATTCAAAAATAACACCCGAGAAAATCCTAAATCAGAGATCCCCACCCTCTGGGCCATCACCCACTAGTGCCATGAGTTATTTGCAACCAGGCTGCGGAAATGGTGGGAGAGCATGTGTGTGTGTAAGCGTGCATCCCCATTTCCACGAGCAGCGGGCGAGCGTGTGCATGCACATTCCATTTGCGTGAGTGGTGGGCATGATGCCAGCCATCACATGGAACCACCACCTCTCTGCCGCCTCCTCTCCCCCCCCCCCGACGCACCGGTCTGCAAAGCTGGAAAGGTTGGGGACCTCTGTCCTAAAGTTTCCTGAGAATCTGGTAGTAAAGCCAAAGTCTTTTTTATTTTTTTGGCATGAGAATAAATCTGTCAGAAAATTGGAAAGCAGGTATCATCACAGCCAACTCTTTTGAGTTGTGGCAAGAAAAAGAGATCATGTCAGTGTTTCAAGTAATGCACCCATAGAAAACAGAACTCGGAGGCAGGCAGGTTCCTCAAAGAACAGTTTATTGGATACTTCATATTAGCACAACTGGTGAAAGCCGACTCTGAAATTTCCCGCAGCTTTCACCTGATTAAAAGTAAAAGGTTCCCTCTTCCCTACAAGTCACTCGTCACACTGTCCAATCCAAGTTCTCACCGATTGCTTGGTTATTTGCTCGTCCTCTGGCCAGCCACCTGTGAGAATGTCCTTGGTTCCCATAGGAAAACTTTATTCTTTTGGCTACAAAACCCCATCTAACTATTTCCCCCTTCACACTGTTGTGTGGCAACCCTGAAGCCTCCAAAATGGCTTCAGCCAGGTTCACTTCAAGGTTGACAGATCACTTTTCCCCATCATTTATACCAATTTCTGAGACAACTCAGCCATTATTGTAGAGGTATAAACCTGTCTTCATTGATCTTGGTATAGAAAGTCATAGAGAGAATCTTGGTGAAAATATTTGGAAATGGTTACAAGAGTCTATGGTTTAAGGCATGATGCTAGAAACCAGGACGTTGTGAGATCTAGTCCCGCTTTAGGCATGAAAGTTGAACAGGTGAACCTGGGCCAATCACCTCCTCTCAGCCCAATTCATCTCACCAGATACTTGTGGAAAAACTAGGAAGAGAAAGGTATGCTCACTGCCCTGAGTTATTTATTAAAATAATAAAGGTGGAATAAAAAAAATCTTTATAAAAAAGCAAAACGGGCAGAAATGTTCCTTCAGCCCTGTGAAAGGAGAAGGTATTAGGAAGAGACTCAGATCAGCTCCTCCCTGTGTCACTGGGTTATAAGAGGGAAAGAAAAATAGAGACTTGCAAGATTGTTTACTATACTCTAATTCAATAAAGTAGATTCTAGTCTTATTGTGGAGACTGTTTCCTGATTTGGGTCCTGGTCTCCATAGAGACATGAGGATAGTTGGATGACAGTAGAAGATGCTAGTGAGGAAATGCAAACTTTGTTTGCATGATTATTTATTATAATTATTAATCCCTATGTTTTGTTTTTTACCCACAATCTGCTAGTATTACATGTTAGACATGTGCTAAAATAGTTTTGCATGGTAACCTGCCATTATACTTAGTTGGATTGCTATTCTAAACCAACATTGTCCTCTTCCCAGCAGTGTGTTACTACTCCCACTTCACCTTGCCCCAAAATGCCTCCCAAATGTTTGATTATAAATCCTGAGACTGAACCTGTAATCTGCAAAGCATATGTCAACCACAAAGCAATGATGTCCAAAGCTCTTTTATTTTCTGATGAGATCATCCGTGTTTTGCTTATGGGGTGGTCTGTTCTGTGTTGCCTAGAATGGATGGAAATTGCATGTGTTAGCCTCTTAACCCCTCAATTTGCATACAGTTGTCCTGTGGCATGCAGCCATTGCCAAAAGTGTGCGTGGGACGAGGAAGCAATAATATGGTATTCCTCAAAGAACTGTATTTTTTTCTCCTTCTGATGAATTACAATGATGTATTGTTCTGCAGATTAATAATCAGGTCCTGCTCTTCTGATTGCAGAGGGAGGGGAAACAAACAAGAGCATTTTTGTTCTCTAAAGGGAAAAAAAAACCATCTAATCTCTGCAAAGAGCTTAATTAAGATGAGTTCACAGTGGAAATCATGTTTCTGGATGGTTAAAAGAGCCACCTGTATAAATGGTTCAGAGTATTATTTATTCCACAGGTTGACTGTTTTTTAAGTTGAGCGGCTCAGTATGAAATGTTGCCCAAGGGTTAACAGTTCTGACACCCTATCCAGAATGTCTGTCTCTATCTGTTTGATGGAGGGGAATATTGTGACACAGCATGCAGTGCAGGCTGCATTGCTCAAATCCCCTTCCCATTACTCTGTAAGAGAACCTCCATATCAATGAGTCTTAGCAAAATTGTGCATTTTGATTTTTTTTTTACTCTTTCAGAAGCTATCTAGCCAAAACATTTGTGTCAGGTTACGAAACTTTATCAGTGCTCTCTCAAGCAGTGGTTCATCAGTTCTTGCAGTCTTACTGGGCTCACATCATAAAGAAAGAAACATTCTGCACTAAACGGATTGATTTAGAAGATTTTGAACGTCTCATTGAAATCTAAGATTTTATCTGGATTGAGTTATGTAAAGTTGCCTCACTAACAAAAAAAATAAAATAAATCAGCTTCCAAGCGTCAATGTATGACAGCTACTCTCAGATTTATAATCTAAGAGGTTGGGTGTCCAAACTTGGCAACTTTAAGTTTCGTGGACTTCAGCTTCCAGAATTCCCCAGTCAGCATGACATATTAAAAAGAAAAGAAAAAAGAAGAAGCAGGTGGAAGAAAAGTATACGTTTTTAAAGTTGATTTATTATGTGTCATCAAGTAAGTGTTGTCTTTTAGTGATCGTGTACATATCTGTCCCCAACCTGGACCTTCAGGTATTCCAATAATGTATCCATTAATAAAGGATAATATTTTTAGCTCGGGGGTGAAATGAGGGGTCCTTGGTGCGCTCTGAGCTTGCTTGTTTTGTTGCAGACATTTCATTACCCAAAATAGGTAACATCATCAGTGCTAGTACAGTGTATCCATCTTTATGTAATTGAGTTCAACCTGGTTTCCTCTTTGTGCTACATTTCCCAGCACTTCTCAAAACAGCTAAGTCTTTGCATAATGCACATAAATAAGATTTGACCGTGGTCATTTGTGCCTTGAGTGAGAGAGAAATGGATTAATTTGTTCAGTAATTCATTTGGGGGTGGGTTTATTTTGGTGGAGGATTTTTTGCTGTCCATAATATTCTCAGAGAGTCTTACTCTTTGTAACATGCTTCTTGAAAGTGCTTTATTTTATTTTTTTTATAGTACAAGAAAAACTATTGTATATTTAAAGATTCTGATCTTTAGACATGGTGTGGCATCTGGATATCTTTTCCAAGATCTCCCTTGCTCCTACCAAATACTAGTATGGGCTGTATTTCTTAACTGTTGGTTCCAGATTGATTATCATCGTTGATAATTTACCCTAAAAGGCAGAAGTTATGCATGACTTCAGTATCTTCATGTCAGTTCCAAGGGTGGCTGTGGCACCTCTTGTCATTAGTTTGGTTGTTCTCATTTTTTTAAAATTGTGCTCCTTGATGTTCCTCACTAGAGTTTCCAGTCATTCGCATATTCAGTTATCAGAGTAGAGTCATCACCATAGCATAGACTATTGTCGGTTCCTCCTCCAGTTTTAAAGCTACATTCTTATTCTTACAATCCAGATTCCCTTACAAATATTCAGCCCAGTGGTTGAGTAAGGAAGAAGAGCCTGTACAGCTGTGATAAGGCAGGCAGCCTAGCAAATAGCCAACACCTGTGATTGCTGTTGTCCTGCCTCTTTAAGCCTTCTCTCCAGCCGGTGTAGCAACCTATAAAAGCTATGCTGGGTGTGGTCATCTTTGAGGCGAGAAGGAGTGATACGGAGAAGAGAGAAGGAGGTATGTTTGCATGTGGAAGCGGAGCAGCTAGAAAGATAATTTTGGTGGCGGTTTTCTCTCCAACCTAAACTACAAGTATTTTCCATTATTTCAGAGATAATTTTCTTTATCCCAAAGATGCTTTTCAAAACGCAATTGAACTTTTTTGGGTTTTCTTTTTCCTTGAAAACCAAGCAAGTCCAATTGAAGAGAGAAGGAGGTATGTTTGTATGTGGAAGCGGAGCAGCTAGAAAGATAATTTTGGTGGCAGTTTTCTCTCCGACCCAAACTACAAATATTTTCCATTATTTCAGAGATAATTTTCTCTATCCCAAAGATGCTTTTCAAAACGCAATTGAACTTTTTTTGGGGGGGTTTTTTGTCCCTTGAAAACCAAGAAAGTCCAATTGGCTTTTGAAAAGCAACAATTATGTCTCCATAGACATAATTTTCTCTAGCAATGCTCACTAAGAGGAGAAGGGCTCACAAGGAATAGTAGTTGGAGTAGCAGTGGGGAAGAGTAGTGTAGTGATGGGTAATGAGCAATAACCATGAATCCTTGTTTGTGTTGCCTAGGGCCATGTGCTTGTTGGCTCTTTTGTGTTTGGAGCCCATTAAATTGGGTTTAATTAAAAGAACCTGTGACAACAGCCTTGCCTTGCTGTTTTGCCATTATGGAGCCAATATGTTTTATTATGTTCTGCCTGGACTGTAGATTCCTTTCCTGTGTAAAGGCTTTATATGAAAAAAAAAATGAGCTGTTATGGGATTCCCATTTTTCTAAGAACATTCCACAACTTGACATGGTTGATTCAAAGGTTTTTCTACTACTGTCCCAGCTATTACTCCTTGTGCGTATTACTACTAATGACTATGGCTAGAAAGAATGTCTGTGGAAGTTCTCACTCATATCAGTCTGAAAGGTGCTTTTTAGAAGACAGTTTAGACTTTCTTGGTTTTTCAAGTTTTCAAGGAAAAAAAAACCCCAAAAATTCCATTGCCGTTTGAAAAGAAACTTTGGGATAGAAAGTTACCTCTTTCTAGCTCCTTCAGGGTGCTTTGCTTGAATTAAGCTTGTATTGGGTTGTTTTTTTTCGTATTCTTGACTTTCTCAATTTTCTTTTGTTCCTCAATTTTTTGCAAAACTATTTTAACATTCAGCATCACCCTTTCTATGTATAACTCTAATCTGCATTGTATAATCCTAAATATTTAAATTGCTAGCATGTAAAATTAAGGATATTGTGTGATATAGTTTGTACACTTTTTAAATCTTTAGTATTGGTACACGTACTAACCTCTCACACTCTAGATTTGCTGGCATTGTTTGGTTACAATTTTTAATTTTCTCTGCTGCTTTGGCTGTATTGTTTAAATTATTAAAAGGTACTAATTGTTTTAAATAATGATACCAATTTAAATTTGGTAATGGAGTGTTGATCTAACTTCCCCTTCTAGTATTAGAAGTTCTTGTAAGTCAGGAGTATCTTCTAAGGTATTTTGAATATTGAGAACTACTCGGGTTAGGGTTAGAATTTCAAAACATGTCTTTCATCTTTGATGTTTGAATTAGTTGCTCTCGGTCCACTGATATCTTTAAGCATACCAATTCAAATATGGACCTCTTCCTGAGCTCAGCATTTTTGTACAGCTTTTCAGGTTTTCCTGTACCTTTTTCAACCCTTGATACCTTTACAGATGCTGTTGTATCACTACTTTTTACCTCTTCTATAGCTTTCTGAAGTTATGTTCCTACCTGAAATCTTTGTCATTTTTGGTTTCTTTCCTTTTCTTGGCAATTTCCAATATTTCTTGGGGTGTCTGATTTGCTTACATTTGTTTCTTGGTCTCTGGCAGTCTTTTCACATTCATCCTTAATACCTTGAATTGGTTTCATGGTTCCTTTGGTTCTCTATTAGTTCAAAACTGTTCCTTATTGGAAATGGTGGTTAAATGTTCAAGAGGATATCATGGCATATTTGCTTTTGTTCTTCCGATTTATCTTGACTTGGAAGTAGTACATCAACAATTTGTAAGCCCCTAGAGTTAGTCTATTTTCTTCTATCACTAATGCAGCCAATGTGATTTCTGTATCCCTCACGTGGCACGTGGCAATGTCCATGTATGGTTCCTGGTGAGCATGCAATGTCCATGCAAGCTGTGGTTTATTGTTGGCTTTGTCTGTACTGGTAGTTCCTTGTCATATTGTTTTTTTGTGGGGTCCTTAGTGCTCTCTGACCTTGGTAGTTTTCTTGCAGATGTTTCATTATTCAAACTAGGTAATATCTTCACTGCTAGTAGGGAGTAGCCTTTGCTCTTATTTTTATCTACTAATGGCTTACTCTCTCATTGTTGGAAAAACTGGGCTTGGTGGCTCTTTGATTGAGCTATGGTTTATTGTTTGTTTGTTTGGCTGTTCGGTTGCCATTTATGCTCCGAGCTTGGTTGCATGCAGAGGTTTCATCACCCAACTAGGTGACATCATCAGTGCTAGCAGGGATAGGATTTTATTCTTTATCTACTAATGGCTTTCCTCTCGGTGTTGGTAGAAGTCGACTTGCTGGCTTCTTGATGCTTGATTCAGCTGTGATTTACTGTTAGGTTCTTTGGCAATTCAGGAGTCCTCAATGCCCTGAGCTTGATTGCTTTCTTGAAGACATTTCATAACTAAACTAGCTAACATAAGTATTAATAGGAATTAGGGTTTGTGTTATTTTTATATATTTATGGTTTGACCTGCCACTGTTATGTGAGAGTGGTCCTGATGGTTCCTTGTTGTGGGCTGTGGTGTATTGTTAGCTTGTTTGTCTGCCTTGGTAGTTCCTTGACTGGGATATTGTTTATTGGGGTCTTTGGTGCTCTATGAGCTTTTGGTTGCATTCTTGCAGACATTTCATAACCAAACTAGCTAACATCATCGCAGCTATTAAGGTATAGGGTTTGCTCTTATTTTTTAGTGGCTTGCTCTGTCGTGTTCATAGCAGTAGTCTTATGGTTTCCTAATTAGACTGTTTTATTGTTAGAATGTTTGCATGCATTAGTAATTCTTCGATTGGGATATTGTTTCCTGTGGATTTCTAGGTGCACTCTGAATTTGCTTGCATTAGTAAACTAGGTGACAGTAGGGTTTGGTCTTTGATCTTCTATTTATATACCAGTGACTTGTCCTGCCAGTGTTTTGGTGGGAGTGGTCCTTAATGGTTCCTTAATTAAGCTATGGTTTACTGTTGGCTTGTTTGTGTGAATTGGCAGTCCTTGCTGCTCTCTAAGCTTGTTGTTTTCTTGCAGATGTTTCATTACCCAACTAGGTAACATCAGTGCCAGTAGGGAAAGGGGGTTGCTCTCATTTTCTAGTGGCTTGCTGTATCAATATTGATGGCAATAATCTTGGTGGTTCCTTGATTAGGCTATGAGGTTTCTTAGCTTGTCTGTCTGCATTGGTAGTTCCTTGATTGGGATATTGTTTATTGTGGATTCCTAGGTGCACTCCGAACTTGCTTGCTTTCTTGCAGACGTTTCACTATCAAACTAAGTGACATCATCAGTGCTAGCAGGGATTAGGTTCTTTGCTCTTACATTTACATACTAGTGGCTTGTCCTCTCAGTATCTTGGTGCCTCCTTGATTGGACTGTGATTTACTGTTAGCTTCTTTGGCAGTTCAGGGGCCCTTGGTGTTCTTTTAACTTGGTTGCCTTCTTGCAGACATTTCATGACCAAAGCTAACCTCACCACGACTATTGGGGATTAGGATTTGCTCTTATTTTTTAGTGGCTTAGTCTATCAGTGTTGGTAGCAGTGGTCTTATGGTTCCTTACTTAGATTGGTTTTTTATTGTTAAATTGCTTATGTGCATTAGCAGTTCTTCGAATGGGAAATTGTTTCCTGTGGATTTCTGGGTGCACTCTGGGTTACTTTATTGCAGCTGTTTCATTGCCCAAATGG
>JANHFL010004056.1:89613-110765 GCA_032468155.1 Oxyrhabdium leporinum | reverse complement strand
AGGGAGGGAGGAAGGAAATGTCATAGCATTCCAACAAACTAATGTAGAAAATGGTTGGTGACAAATACATAATGGCTCCTAAAAATTGTGCATAATGCAACAATAAATTGTAGAATACTTTTAAAACAAAACAAGATTCTCTAACAGTTCAAATGATAAAGGAAAGGAGATTGTTAGAAGCCAAAGAAGCATCTCCAGAAGTACAAATGAACTGAAAATCAAAATAAACAACTGCATGATACTGCTGACCGATTCTTGCCCAGACACAAGAATCTGGTACCAGTCTAGAGAGCTGAGAGCATCCATGGAGATCAGCAACCTGACCTCCTGTTGCCCCCTGAGTTTAGGGGAGCGGGAGGGTAAACGTCCAGGACACAAATCACCACCAATTGGCCAAACCACCAGAGTCAGACTGGAGAACCACCTAGTGTCCCCTTTCTGCCCCCAACCACAGAGACAGTGCGAAACAGCCTCACTTCAAACAGGCTCTCGGGTCTGTGTCTCCAAGGTTAACTGCAAAATAAGCCTTCTTTCTGGGTCTGGAGATCACGAGAAGACCCGGATCTGATAAACAGGAAGAATCTAACCTTGGATGGGGAGGGGTGCAGGGGGCTCATGTCAGCGTAGTCCAAACCCAGAAGTGAAAATGAAGAGGGGTCGCATAGCAGTGCGCCTAATGTAAAAATGGCCTCTGGGTCATCCCGTGGATTCCCCCACAGTTCAATTCAATCATAGCTTATTGAACTCGGTTTTCTAGGTTTCAGGTCTGTTCTGCACAACCCACCAGACAAACGGGACTAGTTTGTGGCTTGGTGTGTCATCTTGCAAACAGGGGAGTGCAGGAAAGAGTAAGGGAGGCAGAGAGCAGTGTGGCCGGTCTCCTTCAGGAGCCCTAGAGCAAAGGGGAGGGACCAGCTATTCCCCAAAGATGGCGCAGGGGGAAAGGATGGCAAAACATGGTTGGACAACCATTTGTCTGGGATGCTATAAAGACTCGTGCCTTAGGCCAGGGGTTAGACTAGAAGACCTCCAAGGTCCCTTCCAGCCCTACAATTCTATGGTTTTCCTCTATGGTCAAAGCTGCGAATTTGCAGAAACGGAGCCTTGCCTGGAAATGAACGAGGAAGCAGGCAACCTGGATTCCTAACTTCCCAAGTGGAGCAAAGAGAAACAATTCTGGGGGAACATAAGGAAAGCAGCCCTAAAGAGCAGAGCAGTTTGACTACAAAGCTATTGGTGGTGGGTGGGCCGGCCCTCCCTCACAGAGACTTTTCAAACTGAGCTCAGGCGGGAATGTGGGGTGGGGTGTTCTTTTAGGTTTCTTCACTGAGCAGGATGGGATCTGATCAGATAAATATCTCCTTCTAACTCTACAATCCATCCACGAATTCAGGTGGGAAACTGTGCACCACCAATCGAGAGAGACAGCCAGGTCCCTACAGTTCTTGCATTGGGGGCTGGAAAGTGATCAGAATAATACCGGTTTTGAAAGAGGCATCTGGTAAATTGTAAGGTCCCAAAGGAAAGAGGAATTTAACCTTGGTGCCAGTTGCCTGGGGAGGCGGGGGGGGGACGACGGACACATGGTACAAACTCCCTTTGCTGGACTCCTGCGTTGAGAAGTGGGCTGCACTCATGAGCTGAATTGCTCACTTGCAGCTCCAGAGCTCTTCAAAAACATGACACAACAGGTCAGAATAGAAACATAACACACACACACAATTCTGGGGGGAGATCAAGAACTAAAACAGCCCAAAGGCCATTGAAAGAAAAAGATCATTATCTGGAGGGGAAAGCCAACTGTCTTGCCCACTTCTCCACTTCTCTCCTAGAACCTCTGACCACCATCGTCTCCCCTGCCTTCCACAACCATAACCACAATCTCACAGCTCTGCCTCTCGCTCTCCCACCTGCTGTGCAGCCCGAATCATTCGGCGCGCCTCTTCCTTGATGCTGGGGTTATCCGGGGGTGGGGGCTGCACCAAAGTAGTCACCTCCGTTCCCCGGAACCCAAAAACCATTGGCCAGCCGAGATCCAGCTCTGGAACGGCCAGGTCAGAGTTCATTGGCCAGTAAGTGCCCGAAGAACCGTCCATGTCTGCATCTGGTGGGCTGGAGTCTGTGCTGCCGCCTCCCTCCTGAGAGGTGCACTGTGGCTTCTGCAGGTGCTGAGTGATGTGCTCAACCTCCGAGGGGCAGAGGAAATCCGGGGCTGCCTCTTCTGCCAGGAACCGGTGGTAACTCTCCTTGCCTTCCTCTGCCAGCAAGTCCAGCGCCAGGCGGTAGTACTCCTTGTAGTGGGGCGGCAGGTAGTTGGGATCCAGGGGGTTGTCCCCTTGGGAGGAGCTCTGTGACCGGCGAGCCATGACAGCAGAAGCCTCTGTGGGGGAAAATAAGAAGCCGGTTGGTTGATTCAGTGCATATGACGCCTCTCTTGCTCTCCATATCCCAAGGGCTGGGCCAAGCAGTATCCCTGCTTATACTCTTATCACTGGAAGTCCCTCTCCGAAGGAAGGGGCATCCCGACCCAAAAAGGCCGGGGCCACGGGCAAGAGAAGCCCAATTTTTTTTTGGGGGGGGTGCTCTCTGGTTCTGTGGCAACGCCTTCTGGGCAGGCCCACCCGCACTCCCCACTGGAACCCACAGCAGCCCATCCATGTGGCTTGAGCAATGCAGTGCAGCAGCTCCAGCAGGAGACCCATTAGAGGACGGAATGGGATAACTCACCACTGGACAACCTGTCATGGGACAACTCGCTGAGGGAGAATTAACAATTCTATTTAATTATTTAAAATAAATTAAAAAAGATTTTGATTTCTGCCATTCACATTTTATTCTGTCCCTCCTTTCTTTAATGATTCTATTCCACCATTTCTTTGATATTAGTGTAATTCTTGTCCTGTGGCAAGTTGTCCCACGGTGAGTTGGCCGCAGCCAATTGTCACAGACCCCAAAGAGGACTTTGCCAGTTATGGCAAAGCAGCCCTTTGAGGCTTTGCACAGGTCCGCACTTTGCATGTGAGCCGGAGCACCTGCCTTATTCTCCAGTTGCTCCAGGTGAGCGCCTGGAGGAGCCGACCAACCTGCTTCCCGAGGCGCTGGGGCTCCTCTCTATGCCAGAGATTCAGACACAAACTCTCCCCATCTCTAATGGAAGGGGAAACCACCCTGCAGCACCTCGCTTGCACTGGCGGAGCTCAAAGGATATTCCAACTTTTGAGCTGGGCAATTTTGCTTCCTTTGTGGCTCAAACACCACACTGTGTTTTGTACGGAGGAAGCATATTTGTGGGTGAGTGTTGCCAGGAAGGACAGCCTTCCTAACAGAGAAGGCCTGAAGGGGGATAGGCAGGTCCCTGGGCCGGGTGAAAAGTGCCACTGACCAAAAGGGCATTGTGCAGCTTTTGCACCATGGAGAGCTCTTAAGTTAGTATTTTAAGAGACAAAGGAGATTTGATTCTGGCAAGCCCCCAAATTGGGAGGCAGCAGAGAAACCTTGGGCAGAAGCAAAGATTGCTATACCACCATCTCAAGATAAAAGAAAACAGCAGCTGTCAAGCAGGAAAAGGGGAAGTCAGAGGGCAGAGCCTGGGTGCAGGAGGCCTGGACCCCCCAAGAGCCCTTCTGACCCTCCCCCTCCCCTTCCATTTCTCCAGGAAGGGCCTGGCAAGGGAGACCCTTTGAGGGGAACAGAAACCCAGGACTCTCTCCTGAACAATAGGAGGATTGTGGGTGCACCACATCTCCGGGGCCTTCCCCCCTCCCAACCAGGTCCTCTCAATGCTGTTCCTGGTTGGTGAATTCAGAAATCCCTCAGGACTGAGGTGGAAGAGGAGACGGGCAGAAACCACAAGGTGGATGACGCCATATTCAGGCAGCTTTGTTAAGTTTTAAGTACAATTAGAGTTTATTTTGACTGCCAGTGGCTCTCAACATCTTGTGCAAATCCTACCTGTTTAATTAGCATAGGATTCAATCCATGGTGTAAACACTGCACAAAGGGGTCAAATCAGTGACTAGGCCAAGTGTGCCGTTTGTTTGTTAGGAAGAGTCTGTGCAAAAGGGAAAACCAAGCCGCTGCTTGATGTCAGCTCCCACTTTGGGAAAACCACAGCCTCTGAGCACAAGCAAGCCAGCCCTACAGACTCTGGGAGTTGGGAACACCTTGCTGCACTTGGCTTGGTAGCCTCCCATATTATCACAGCTGTTGCACTTCAGGTGTGGTGTGGGGTAGGTGCCAAAGGCCGCAGGGGAGTGGCACAGGGGAATGTTTCCGTGGTGCAGAGCAAGCAGGTGTGCCTCCTCATGCGCCTACATGAGCAGACCAGGGAGGCTCGCAAAGAGAAATGTCAGAAGCCCCAGTGGACCACCAGTCTTCCCCCTTGGAGTTTGTTTTTGACCCACTAGCCTCTGCTGGAAGTTGGTTCCAGGTGTCTGCTACTCTTTCTAGGAAGTCATACTTCAGAACTTCCCCATGGTTCTCGATTTTTGCTTAATAGTGTAAATAATGTCTTCTAGTCCCTTATTCACATCTTCAATATATTTAAAGGTTTCAATCACATCCCCTTCCCTTTCCCTTCTGTCCTCCAGGCTGCACATGCATCAGTTCCTCCAATCTCTCCTGGTATGTTTTGTCCCTCAGACCTTGGACCATTTTTGCCTCTCTGGATTCATTCAGTCTGATCAATATCTTTTTTTAAGTGGGGTTTCCAGAACTGCACACAGTATTGCAAATGAGGTCTGACTAAAGCTCTAGATAGCGGGATTAGGAGCTCCTTCTTCCCGCTGGGGATCCCCCTCTAGTGATGCATCCCAGAATTTGGTTGGCCTTCACAGCTGCCTGGCCACACCCTTTGCCCATTCTGCAGTTGTCTGCTGGGACCGCACCTACATCTTTTCCTTCTATTGTACCCCCCAATAGTGAACCCTGCCAGGGGAGTCTTTTCCCCAAGTGCATGATCTTATATTTAGAAACTTTGAGCTGCATTCTACATTTTTGACCGATTTTCCCGCAATGCCAAATCATTTTCCATGTTACGAATACCCCCAGGGAAAACTCCTCTATTACACACCTTTGCGTCACCAGCAAAAAGACAAACCTTACCTAGTAACCTGTTATATCCCTCAGAAACACATTGAATGGAACAGCCGAGTCTTGTGGCTCACCGCCTGTGACGGGTCTCTGTTCAGACGGTGGCCCATTAACCACCACCGCACCTCGGGGTCTACCCTTGAGCCCACTTCCTAATCCACTGAACCCCCCAGGGATTAAGCCCTGCCTGCCCTAAGAAACAACAACTAATGATGTCACTCCATAGTTGATTTCCAAAGGACAAAGGGGAATTTAGGGAATAATAATATAAGAAATAATCCTCGGATTGACCAAGCTGACATCATGTTCTCCTTTTATAAACCTGCATTTATTGTTGATAAAACTCTGTTCTGTTTTCCTAAGAAAAAAAGAAAGAAGAAAATTATTGTTTCAAGGAAGGAAATAGTAACTTTGCCATACAATAGGTAATACATTCCTAACCAGAATGGCTTCATATCCCGTCATCTCCACTACCAAAACTATTAAGATTTGCAGAGCAGGGTTTTTTTTAAGGGGAAACACCCATAGATCTGTAAGTGCTAGCTCTGTCATCACAGTTTTATGCATATGGAATATTTTTTCATAAAAGGCCTCAGTCATAATGTCAACATGGAATTTGGGGATTATTTTGAAAATAGTATCAGAAATCAATTCTGAAAAATAGAATGGAAACAGGTTTGCTTTATTTTTCCAGGTTAAAACGTTCGGTAGCCATCGTATTGGTCCTCTTAAAATTGAGTTTCATAGTAGGACTGTGGCATGACATATTGATTCATAGGTGAAGCCAGATAAATCGGGGAGTACGAGGGACAGCATCTTGGATGATCATATACTCCCACTGTTTAAATAGTGACTTTGTTTTCCTGGTTAGATTTTTTTTTTTTGACTGTTTTTCTCCAAATCCCAACCCACAGCTGACAATAATCAACCCGACATTTGTTACAATAACAAGTCTCATTAGAACACTGGTTCTAATCATAGAGTGAGGAGGTAGGAGGGTTTCTTCAGTGTGGATGATTTCATCTGGAATGATGTCACTGCTAGGGAAAAACACTGAACTACCATTAAGCAGTTCAACCTTGGATTCTTGTCCTTGTAAATATCTGGATTTAAAGAAACAAAGCATCCTATCTAGTGCATTTAATCCTGGGCAGGGTTTTTTTTTGTTGTTTTTCAGAGCTTGGAATCACTTTTATAAATGAAACTAGAAAGCATCAAACCCCTGCTTAATAAATACTTAGAAATCTGCAGGAAAGAAAAGACGGGCTTGGCTAATGCCTTTCTCATGGATGAATAAGGCTATTAACCATAAGGGCTGATAGCTTCATCAGGCCTGTTTGGCCCTCTTGTCACCTGTAGGATTCACACTATAATTTGTTTAAATTACAAACCAACAATACTTGGAAAACATAGGCTCTTAGTGTGGGACTTGTCTTTTGTCCTTTAAAAACTCTGTTTCCTTGACCAGAAGCGCTGCCTGCAGTATTTTACACTGATTATTGCTGATCTTCTAGAGCAGAGATGTCAAACTCGCGGTGTCACATTGTCATTATGTGACGTATCGTGAATTTTTTCCCCCTTTGCTAAACTGGGGTGGGTGTGGCCAGTGCATGATGCATCTGGCCCATGGGCGGCGAGTTTGACACTCTGTTCTAGAGTGTTACCCATCTGCCAGTAATGAAATTATTAAATACAGCCGATTTACTTGATGTCCAAGTAAATCCTTCTCTGATATAAAAATAGTGTTCTAGATTCCCAACTCCTGGTTTCAAATCCAGTCCCCATGAATTCCATTGACTCTTATCTACTGCCAATGTAGTGCTGACCATTAGTTGACTATTAGTCTTGCGTTCAGCCTTGAATAAATCTTCCATGCTGCAACTTTATGAATGGTTCTGATTCTTTGTGCCTGACATTAATTTTTCTTTTGTATTGGTTTGTCCTATGGTTATTATTTACATTTAATCTTGCTTGTGTTCTGTATTTGCTGGGGAACTGTGTGCCTCTCAGAGTTAACTTCAACCAAAGCAATATATAATAAAATAAACCTGTTCTTATTACAGCTAGTCCTGGCTTAATTATGGCTTATTCATTTATTATTAATTGGGACAGAAATTTCTGTCACTAAGCAATCATAGTGTGATATCTCAGGGCTGTATCACTTAGCAATGCCAATTGCAGTGGTTTCCATTGTGAAGTGAGGACCGTTACTTGTCAAGCGAGGACTTCACTGTGACTTGCAAATTCCTCCTGCCTTCTAAAAAGCAGAGACAGTGGTGACTCTGGCAGACAGTTGCAAGACATGGGTGGCTTGCAAGCACGAGGGTGTGTGTGCGCGTGCTGCAGCACTATGCAAGCATGTCCAGTTGAGGTGCTGTGTTGCTGTGTGGGCAAGGGAGGGGGTGCAGGAGAGCACTGTGGAGTGCGGGCAGGGAGGTGCTGCAGGCAGGCATGCACCACAGAGTACAATTCCCTGGGAGCAATTTGTGACCTTTCCTGCCGACTTCTCCATTGCATGGAAGGTTGCAAACAATGATCATGTGACTGCAAGACACAGCAACTGACCTCAGCGCAAGCCAATTGCCAAGTGCCCAGATTGCAGTTACATGACTGCAGGAATGCTAGGATGGCCAGAACTTCAAGGATCAATCATAAGTACCATTCATTCAGTGCCGGCACAACTTCAAGTGATCACTAAATGGGTCGTCTACCGAGGACTACCTGTCCTTTGTCACTTCACTTACTACCAAGATGTCAGTTTACTTACTATCATAATGTGAGTAGACGTGGAATTTTGTCACTTGGAGTTCTGGATATGCAAGCTATAATACAACTTTTTCCATCTAATTTATTCTTTGTTTCTGCACTGGCGCATGTACTAATCTGTTCTTTTTACTAATTCACCTATTAATTTAATTAATTTGTTTTTGTAGCTTGGCTGGTCAAGTAGATGTTTTAACAGAGATCGTGTCCTCCTTGTTTTAACAATGTGCTCACGAATCTGTCTGTTTAAGCACATGCTGCCCAGAGCACATGCTGCCCAGAACAGAGACTCCTAATGTGATTATTTCTCACTTCCGGGCAATGTCTTCAGTATTCTAGGCTCATAAAGATAGTGCTGGTCCCTGACAACTGTTTTCTGTGACATGTATTGGATTTATAAAATATACCCATTATTAATCCGATAAGGTTGGAGAACCCTGAAATGGGATAACAGGAACTGGACTGCAAAATATGGACAACCGTTGGATGACAGCAGACATTGAGGGGGGGGGGAAATAACTTGGTTACCAACTAGGAGTTTGTTTGTTTTTGGGGTTTTTTTTTGCAGACCTGATTTGGTAGCATTACCCCTGTACTGTTTGGTTGTTTAAAATCTTGTGCCATTTGGTCGGGTTCCAAAGACAGTACAATTGCCATTTTCCTAACAGGCAGTATGGTTAGCTTGGCAGAACCTGGTATTAAGTGGGTTATATATCATACGAAAGCTGTAAACGTGACTCACAAACCGAACAGGTTAAGATGACACAACATACCAAGCCAAAACTGAAGAAACGACCTTCGCTCAGTATCAGACTTTTTCACCATACTATTTTTGTTAATAGCATAGGTATGAAAAGAAAGAAATTCTGTAGGAGAATGGGGATGTAGAGTTGCTTCTGTCTCTACTAGAAGTCATGAATGCAGAAAATAGGATTTTTCAATGCTTTGCTTTAGTTTCAAAAAGTGTCAGCAATTTATTAAAACAGATGTTTCTGTTTTCAGGATCCCTGTTTGAATGATTCACCAGCAGGTGCTGTCTTTATGCTCTTTGTGCACGCCAAAGCACCTTTTTGGAAACTAATCCTAAACATGACGCATTCTTGGTAGAGGAAAAGCAAGAGGCAATTCAGAAAAATAGAAAAGGGGCCTTAATGGACAAACCATTAAGTCATGCAGTACAGTAATATGTATGCTACTTTTCACCAATCCAGTGTCCATCATATATTTTCTACAGGTAGTCCTCGGCTTACGACCACAATTGAGCGCAAAATTTATGTTGTTAAGTGAGACATTTGTTAAGTGAGTTTTGCAACAGCTGTTAAGTGAATCACTGCAGTTGGTAAGTTAGTAAGACGGTTGTTAAGTGAATCTGGCTTCCCCATTGACTTTGCTTGTCAGAAGGTTGCAAAAGATGATCACGTGACCCTTGGATACAGCAACGGTCATAAATATGAACCAGTGGCCAAGCGTCTGAATTTTGGTCACATGATCATGGGGATGCTGCAAAGGTTGTAATTGTGAAAAATGGTCATAAATCACATTTTTCAGTGCCATTATAACTTTGAATGGTCACTAAATCAACTATTGTAAGTTGAGGACTACCTGTATTTACCTCATCCTGGCTTAACAGTATGTTTTTTGTGTGTATATGTGTATAGGTATATATGCTTTGAGGGATTTTAATTTATAATATATAGGTAATAAGCTGGAAAGGTTGGACTGTACAGATTTTTGAGGTTCTTCCAATCTTACCTAAATATGCCTGAGTGCACATGTGGTCCTTTGTGTTCTTTATCACTAAACTACAGCCTTATATACTGTATATAGTATTTTAAAATTCTCCAGTGTGATATGCTACAATTATGTCCTTTGGCAATAGTGAAAAAGAGTTGCAAACTCAACACATCTGGAGACCAGAAAAACACATCCAAAGCAATTATTAACTGTGCGGTTTGAAGAAGGAGTTTATCATTTGCTTCACAGAGATGCCAGCAAATCTGAATCTGGGTCTCTCTTTATACAAAATGCGTTCAGTAACACTGAATTTCTGACTAGAACTAGTACTGACAATTGGATATAGACTGCATGTCTTTTAATACATTGTTAACTTTAGATAAGATGCTATGATATACTTGCTATCTTTGGAACAACCTTCTTCTTGTATTCATATCACAAATATGGACAGTTTTTCTTCCCATACATAACAGAGCCTCAGCCTTGCCAGATTTCCAAAATATTTAAAGACCTGAATAAATCTCCAAATACGATTACTGGTAAGTTTTTACCTTGGTTGTCAGTAAAGATTTTACCTATTGGTTTGTTTTCTGTTGTTACTTTGTATAGTGTTTTTATCCATTCATAACTGCCCCGAGTGACTATGATAAGATGGATGATTATATTAATTGGAAAAAAGTAGAATAATAAGAGTGCTGTTCCACAAATGGGGCACATCTTAAATTATTATTTTTTCCTTCTTACCTTGCTTGTTTTAATAAGCACATCTGAGGACGTGTCTCAGATAAAGATACCAGGTGATAAATACATCAATTCATTACTTGTATAAAAGTGAATTAGATTAAATTAAATTACTTGTAGAAAAATTAGATTAAATTGAGAGTAGAAGTACTTCAAATATCCAAATTTCAATCTTGAGAAATCAAGGAATTACTGTTGAAAGCCATTTTGTATTTGTCAGTAAAGACTTTGTTTAGCTTTTTGTGCTGAGATGGCTTTGCATGTTGGACCCTTGTAAATCCATGTATTGAGAACTGACTTTGGTTTTTCAGGTTGGACTTAAATTGAGGGAGAATGGGTCAGTGCTAAAGTTCTACAGGGTGGCAATCCTTCCAGTCACGTTCTATGCCTGATGAGTTTCTGTTTGAGGCATGCTAAGATGATTCACAGTACATCAGATATGATTTTTTTTTTTATGCAGAACATATTGTTTGAGAAGCTTCGGGATAATAATCTCAACCAATAAAAATGTTATCTCTATATAGCGTTCAGTTGATACTACTAGATGTAGGTAACATACTTCTAAATGCATCTTTAAATTTCCACCTGTGTATTTAAGGAAAGTCATATTGACCAACCGGTCAATCTGGATGGGGCTCATAAATGAGCCAGAGGGGACAGAATTTGTTGCCTCAGTTTGTGTCCTGATTAAAAGTGCCCTAAAAGGAAAGTGCAGCTGGGATTCAAATGCTTCCCTAGCTTAGATTATATCCAGACCACCATTCCTGCTTCTTTTTCTTTTTTTCTTTTATTGTTTAAATTATGCTCTCATTGTCCTGGAACAAATACCAGCTTGTTTTCAGTATGTATTATGTAGTACATAGTTTTGGAATGTAGAGGAGAAAAAGATGAAGGACTTGATTATAGCTGTTGGAATGTTTGAACACATTGGTATAAATTAGTTCAACACTCCTGTAATTGGAAAAGGGATGGTATAGTGGACAGTGCACTTGTGTGCAGAGCAGAATTTAAGACTTGTGACAGAGAGGAAAAAGTGAATGTTGTACAGCTGGAAAATGCTAATGATTAAGGCGCCAGACTAGAAACTAGGAGGCTGTGAGTTCTAGCCCTGCCTTAGTCGTGAAAGCTGGATGACTCTGGGCCAGGCACTCTCTCTCAGCTCAACCCACCTCACAGGGTTGTTGTGGAGAAAATAGGAGATGGAGGGAATATTGGCTGTGTTTGTCACCTTGAGTTACTTATAAAAATAATAAAGATGGTATTTTTCTTTAAGAAAAAACCCCATCCTTAAATAAATAGCACTAAAGAATATACTGGAAGCCATTAGTTTGAATGGACTCGTCCAGGCGAGATAGACAATTATGCCACGCTTTCGTTTGTGCTTTGGAACGTGCAACAAATGGATTAGCTGAATCGCACCATACTCCAACGCTCCCACTATCACTACAAATATATTAAATTGTCAGAGCTAAAGAGACTTGAGCTTATTCATCTTGCCCTTACCAGCTGCTGTTTGTGCCACTTTGGAACAAGAGCCAGAATCAGAGGGAGGGGAGGAAAAAAAAAGGGATGTTGTCTCTTTAAGCAGCTGAGCAAACCATATGCCAATAGCGTAGCTCTTGAGTTAAACTGCATGTCTGTGTGCTGAGTAAGGAATGTGGTTGCATGCCTGACCCGTTAGCTATGACTGCTCCTTGGTGGATCGGCTGTTGCTCATGTGCTGAGCTCATTCAGGCTCGCTGGAGTTGGCGCTGCACATACACAAGGGGCGAAGTCAGGAGGAAAATAATCCTGCTGAGAAGGAGGAGAAATATTTTTGTACAATTACCTTCCTCTTTCCCTTTTTAATTTCTCCTCAAAGCTGGATCTGTGGGTGCCTCAGATTCTCTCTTTCCCTTTTTTTGGAAAGAGGAGGCTTTCTCCCCCCCCCCCCCATCAGCAGCTGTTGTTTGGCGAGGGCAGGAGATAACTCTGGGAAAGACGCAATCCAGCTGCCTGGATGCCTTTGGATGTTATGATTGCTTCCTCTGAGGACCAGACCTGGCCAGACATGCACAAGGGGCAGATGAAACTGAAAATCAGGGTCAGGCGAATGAAGGAAAGCAGAGACATAAGAGGTTGGTCTCCGGGATTATTACCCTTAAAAGAAAAGGCAGAGGTGTGCATGAAAAGTGAATGGAGAAAGGAAGGGATGGGGGCAGCTTGCTTAATATGGACTGTGTGCTGGGGAAGGAGGCGGATTGAAAGCTGGCACCTTGCACTTTTAGGATTGGGAGTGTATCTGCATTAGGTATGTGGTGGTAGTGGTGGGTACAAATGCCCATTGTTCCCTTGGGTGTGCAGATGCAAGATACGGGCAGCAATCCTAAGTATGCTCCAATGTCCTTCTGAAGAAATACGGTCTGAATTGGGTTGGCACTGTGTGGCACAATAATCCTACATGTATATTTAATACATAATATATATACATGCAAACACACCTACATTTTGGAAAATGTGCTGATTGTTGCTGTTTGCTGCAAGAAGACTGTGTGAGAAGCAGTGGGTGTTTAAGTAGTGGGTGTTTAAGCAGTGGGTGGTTAAGCAGTGGGTAATAAGGACTCTTAGATTTTGATTTAAGGAGGCTGGAGCTCCCTCCCCCCCCCCCCCAAAAAAAAGCAAGCTTAATTTTGTAATTGACTGAGACACGTTAAAACAGGAGTGCAAAGGAAAGATCAGAGAAGGAAAACAGATCTCTTATGTAATCCACCACATGTTCCTCTCTTCTATATTCTCTTCTTTAGAGGTCACTGTCAAAAGGATGTGCAGATGGAGGGTGGGGTAGATGGAAGAAACAACAGACCCCGTGTTACTATCCTCAGCTTTGCATCCAAGACATTTCCTTTGTTTTCTTCCTATGACTGATAGCATTCGTGCTCGAGAAAGATTCCTCAGCATGTCCATAATAGCTTATTATTTGCAGAAAGGGGTGGAAAGCAGCCTTTTAAAGCTGTAGAGTGACCTACTTTACCAAGTGGTGATACAAGAGAGTTTCCCATCACTCTTGACGAAAATGGAAATTCTCCTACAGTGCTTGACCTTTTTGTTTGTCTGTTTTTTAATATGTCAGGAAGGGCATAGCTCAGAGATGGTGTCATTAACAATAAGTCATTTGTGGTTATGACACACATTTTTCTCTCCTTAGAACCTGTAAATCTGGTCTAAGTAAAATACATGAACCAGAGGGAAAATCTGGATCAGAAGCACATAAACACTGATTTTTCAAGACTACCGCTATTTCATATTGTTGCTTTTTCAGACTGATTTCCTGGTTATACAAGACTTTGCGGTCAAAAAGTAGAATAGAGTTGGCAAAAACTCAGAAAAAAAATATGACAGGTTGAGAGCTGCTATGCACGTCTTTCTCATTTTTATGCATATAATTGAAGTAACCTGTTGGGCATTCTGTACACCCACTCGTGAAGCAAAATGATTTCCTAATACAGTTGATATTCTTCAAATTTCCTGGTTTAGAATTCTTATTGTAACCATTGGAGGGCATCACATTGGAAAACACTATCCTAGGTTATTTTTTCTGATTAATGCAGTTATATGTGTTTGCATCTGGCATATATTTTCCCTCAGCAAGAGGAAAATTAGGCACCTAGGAAGAAAATGCCTATTTTGCTTAGGTATGAAAGATGACATTGTCGTTTGGATATCATTTGGGAGCACTGATGAAATTAGGTTTCCTATTCTTTCATGTCCATGTTGGGATAATTAAGGAGTAATAATTTCTAATCTGTCAAATGGAAACAACTGGTCTTTCTTTTTAAGTATGTAAGTATGGATAAATCACATTGAGACAAAAAAAAGAGAAAGGTGTATTGATAATGATGTGTGGATGGAATAAATATGAAATTGCTTTCAAAAAGTCTGACTTGAAGAAGATAGAAATGGATGAGCCTTGAGCTATGGTGCTGCCAAGTGAACATTGATAGCATGGAAAGGGAGATCAACTGATGTGCCAGCACACTGAAGCAGGAAGAGGCCAGATAGCAGAGATCTAGTAAGCCTTTATGCTACATTAATAACCTTTAAACAGGAGTCTGGTGTGAGATCCTAAAGCCATTGAGAGCACAGTATCAAAAGAAGCAGCTTCTGATGAACATAAGAGCAGCTTATTTCCCCCCCCCCCCCCAAGTATCTCTCTTATCTGCCGTTAAAAGGTCATGGTAAAACAGCAGATGTTCTCCTGACTTGCACAAGGGAAGGCAGTGAGACTGCAAGAGAAATATGCAGAACATTCTCGGTGCCCTGGATAATACAAAAAAGGATATGATGAAGAATTAGTGCAGTAGGGGTGACCTAATGAAGCTGATATAAGGTGTGAGCTCCATTTGAGGTTGGCTTGAGGAAGGAAGCTAACTCTGACTTATGCTAATCCTGTTATGGTGGGGAGCAGGGGAAATAATGCCAAATGTCATTGCCCCATGTTTGGTCTTAAGTGGTGAACTATTTTGGGCCTGATGCATCCCAGTCACCCTGTTCAATTCTGACCTAGCTAGCCATCTTTATCCTGACTGCAGCAAGTTGCAAGTTGGGGAAAATTCATACAGCATTCTTGAGCAGGTTGTTTTTCCTTCTGGATATATCATGGAGCCCAACTTTAAGAATCTATTCAAAAGGCTTTTAAAAAATAAAATAAAAAAATCCTAATGCAATAGTTTTCCCCAGTTTAAAAAAAACTTCATGCTAAAGTCATGGTTTCTTAGAACATTAAAAGCAACACGAAAGCAAATGCACATTCAGAGAGTTACCTTTTTTTCGTCTTTAAATGTATGTGCCAAATATATTTTGCAGATAAAACCCAACCAAAATAGGGATTTAAAAGACTTGGTGCTTTTTTTAGCCATATTTTCTCTTTTCCTTTTATTCCCATCACCTTTTGCTTTTATTTTCATCTCTTTTTGGTTGTGGCTTATCCTGTGCGTCCTCCTCCTCCATCATCACACCTCTGCCTGTCTCCATCCTCCCTTTCATACACCCTTAGCATGGCAAGGCATTGACCTGATGGATAATCACATCAAGCAAAACGGTATATTTGTCTACATTCTCTTTTCCATGGTTTTTCTTTTTTCTTCTTCTTTTTCCTTCCTGCCTTTCTCCTTAAAATTTACTTTAGGCAGAGGATGGGGGGAAAGAAGCAACAGCTTTCCTGAAAGAAGCTTTTCTCCAACTCATTCAGCTAGATCAGAGAGGTTTGTTGATTGATGGGATGACGGATTGACATGATTTGTATACCACCCTATTCTAAAAATTGCCAAGAAAAGCTTTGTGGTGTTTTTTTTTTTAACAAAAAAAAAAGCAGGGGTTTGCTGGTGACCAAAGCAGACAGCTTATGACTGCATTGTGTGGGAACAAAAGAAGCAAATCTGGGCTGTTGTCTCACACTCAGAGGACTGAGTGGCAAGCAGCAGACTCTTTAGCAAAAAAAAAGGAAGCTCTCTTGTGAAGCACCCTGCAAGATTTTCAAAGGCTGAGTTCATTGTTGGCCCTGCTTATAAGAAAACATATAGAAGCTTCTTTTAAGCAAATGGCAGCTTCTCTCTCCCCCTCCCCACGCACCCTCGCCCAATCTTCTAATTAAGACAGAGATGCTGGAGGCAATATGAGGTCAGAGACTGGGGTTTTCTCAGAGATTTTCAACAGGAAGTCCAACCTCCCCGTGTAGCCTCTTCCTGTTCTTCCAAGAAGGCACCAAATTCATTCTTATAAAATTAAAGAGAGGGGAGGGAGGAAGGTGCCTCTTCTCTCTCTTTTCTGTTTTTGACATTTGAGGAGTTGAGGGTTTTTTTTGACCTGCCTTCTATACATCGAATATATAATTCAAACATGTCACCTTTGTATTCTTGACAAAAATGCTTGCCTAAAAAAATTCACCGTGAAGCAATGAAAATATTTTTAATTATAGGAACAGAAATCTTTCATGCTAAATGACCAGAAATACAATCTTTGGTCCACCTTAATATTTTACAGCTACCACCCACAAACATCCATACAGAATATAAGGTTCCTTTTAAGACCAAAGTCCTTTAACTTTACTTCTACACGTATTTCAGTGTAGAGGACGGATATGTTAACACTGCATGTATGAAATAATTCATGCCTTTGTTCTATACTTCATTTGAAATGAATACCATGCTCTTCATTGAAGTGGATCGTTCCCACGCTTTAAAAATCAACCATCAGGTGATGGATGATGGAAGCAGGTCTTTCCATATACAGGTAGTCCTCAACTTATGACCACAATTGAGCCAAAATTTTATGTTGCTAAGTGAGAAATTTGTTAAGTGAGTTTTGCCCCATTTTACGATTTACCTTGCCACATTTGTTAAGTGAATCACCGCAGTTGTTAAATTACTAACATGGTTGTTAAGTGAATCTGGTTTGCCAGAATTTGTGAACTTATTTGTCAGAAGGTTGCAAAGAGTAATCACATGACCCCAGGACACTGCAGCCATCATAAATGTGAGTCAATTGTCAAGCATCCAAATGTAAATCATGTGACCATGGGAATGTCATAAGTGTGAAAAATGGTCATAAGTCACCTTTTTCACTTTGCCATTTTAACTTTGAATGAACACTAAGCAAACTGTTGTAAGTTGAGGACTACCTGTATACAACACTAAATATAGTAGGATGGTTTATAAGTTTCATCTCAGTGTGGACCTCTTTACTTCTCTTAAACCAAGAGGTTTAAACAATCTCTGGTTTCTGGGTCATTTTATTTCTTGTCCTTAATTTCATATCTCTCTGTTTCCCTCTCCATTTCCCTCTCCCTCCACCCTCCCACACACAAAAACTTGCATCCTTTTTCTCTTTCTTCAGAATAAAAATAGCTACACAGTAAGGAAAAGTAATTTTTTAAAAAAGCAAACAGGCAGTATTTGTAAGATGTGATCAATGTTGGCATATCCCCCATGAGAGATTCCCTTGAGGCAATGGAATCCTTCATAGAAAGAAAAGAAAAAAATCCCTCTCTCATGCCGCCAGTGCAGAATGCTTTAGAATCGTAAGAACATGTTGGCGTAATTGGTTCCCATTGCTGATCAAACAGATTAGGATTATTCATTAGAACTGTTAACATAGGAACGAACAACAAACATTGCCTTCCGGTGCATAAAAGAAGTTACTATGGCACTAACAAATTTGAAGAAAGTTGGGGGAGCTCTGGAAATAAACTGAGCTTAAAATTTAGCTGAATGGGGTTGCAACAGTTCCACTCTCGTGCGTCTTTTTGAAAAGCTGCATCTTAGCACAGAGGTTCGCTACAGCTTCCCATCATCTCCATAGAGGATCTGGGTTGGCTTGACATCTTCTTAGGTATGTTTTAGTATATCTATTTTATTTTTCTTTATTAACAAAATTTATAAGGGTGGTCGACTCCCTCCTGGCGACATCTGGTGGCTTGTCGATGTATATTTTATCTTCCAACCTTGGCCCAGCATCCGTGGGGATCTTGCATCTTTAGAGAACAAAGACAAGTATTAAATCACAAACTCTAATGAAGCAAAGGATTTGATACTACTGGAGCTAATGTTTTGGCGTGCAAGGTATAACTATCAAGCCTTGAATCATTGTGAGCTAACTAAATCAGAGTCAATTGTTGCTTCTTCTGGCAACTGAAGTGCCTTTCTTTAAAAAAATAAAATAAAAATATGTTGTCCGTGGATACTTGATGGGCAGCTGACTGCCTGCAGAATATAGAGGGAAATGCGGTGACTTTTCAGTTAAAGAAAATCAGTGTAAAATGCATGCATGTTAAAAAGGAATCCACGTTTCCTAGGTTCCCTTTGTTTGGTGTGGCACGAAACAGAAGGAAGGGTGGGAGGGATATTGTTCTTTGAAACGTGGTAGACGTGTGACTTGCAGGCTTCTCTCGATGTTTGATCAAGTGCTGGCATAGAGATCAGACCCCACGAGTGATTGAGGTTTTGTATGGTTTGGTTTTCAATTCATTCAGAACTGATGTGCAATTGATTTATGCCACAGTGCAGATTGCAAATAAGTGCCGTCCTGATGTTAAGCTAGCTCATGGCTTTATGCGTACAGGTAGTCCTCGACTTATGACCACAACACTAGAGCCCAAAATTTCTGTTGCTAGGTGAAACATTTGTCCAGCGAGTTTTGCTCCATTTTATGACCTTTCTTGCCGCATCTGTTAAGTGAATCACTGCAGCTGCTAGGTTAGTCACCCGGTTGTTAAGTGAATCTGGCTTCCCCATTGACTTTGCTTGTAAGAAGGTCGCAAAAGGGGGGAAATCACATGACCTTGGGACACCGCAATGGTCATAAATATGAACCGGTTGCCAAGCGTCCAGATTTTAATCACATGACTTAAGGGGATGCTGCAATGGTAGTAAGTTTGAAAAATGATCATAAGTCACTTTTTTCAGGGATGTTGTAACTTTGAACGGTCACTAAATGAATTGTTGTAAGCCGAGGACTACCTATATATAAAACAGCCCTAAACAATTTGCTATCTAATCAATGGAATTTTCCTGACAAGAAAAGAATTGACATAAATCAATGAATTTCTTTTAAAAAAATGTCCAATAAATTTTAATTTGATTTCTGAAACAAACCTCAATGTCTCGTTTCTTTTTTAAAAATATATATATATATATTTGTAAATGATTTAAGGCTATATCATAATCAGATATATCCAGCACATTCCCATAGACTGATTTTCCATGTAAAAACATGCTTGGGAGGAAATTGTTAAAAGACTTGTGCTTAGAAAGAGGATTTTAAGAATGCAGCATTTTTCTTTGAAATATGAAAGCAGCCACTTCCTTTAGAAGGTTCACAGGGCTGCTTTGAAAGCTGTTTCTACGTGTGTATCTTATCAAGTTATAAGAAAGGTAGCTACTTTAATGCTTCCTAGACATGTGCTTTATTACAATAACATCCTTTGCCATGCTTTTTTCCTTATATTAATTTGAGTCCTAATCTCATGTTATCTTAATGATATTGAGTTTCTTTTGGATCCAACAGGCAAATAGTTATTACAGACATGAGGATATAAAATGTACCAGCAATGTACCAGGTACAGCTGGGAAATATTGAATGATCTTATCATATACTCCTGTTTTATGTTGATCAGTTACCTAATTTTTGCACTGTGTTCATTCTCAAGTTCATATTTTCACTACTAGCCAAACAGCTTGATCATATATTTACTAGGTATTAATTGTCCTAAGAAGGACCAGCTTGGGCAATCATCTTGCTCAAAGGCCTTGAATGTATATAGAATAAACCAGCCCCCATCCCAAAACACCTTTGTCATGTATATGAGCTGCCTGTCCAAAAGTTTCAGAAGAAGTGTTTGATCTGATACGTTGCAAGTTCAAACGTGATGATTTTTAACTTCAAGAAGAATTGGCATTTGACCCTTATTTGTTTGTTTGTTTGATTTTTATTTTTTATAAGTAACTCAAGGTGGAGAGCATGCCAAATGCTCCTGCGTTCTCCTATTTTCCCCACCACAACCCTGTGAGATGGGTTGGGCTGAAAGACAGTAACTTGCCCAGCCTGCTTTCATTTGTTCCTTTGTACTTTTTCACTACCGACCTCTTTACGTTAACTCGTGGTTTTTGTTGCATTGATATTCAAGAAACATGTCTAGTGAAGAGTTGTTAACAAAAATCTGAAACCAATGTTTAATCCTGATTCCAAATTTTTCTGACCCTTGCCCAATGTGCTGTTTTGAAAAATGTTACATTGACCTGGAAATGTAACTCTTTGACTTTGGCTCAAAGTACCAAAACCAGTATATTGCAGCAGGATGAGAGAGAAGGGTAGTACCATAGAAGTGAATGCTCTGCTCTTTATTAACAGCTTTATGAAGTTTCTGCGAAGCTTCATAAAGTTCTGTGATGCAGAGTTTGTTACATGAAACATACACTGTGGGTTGTTTTTTTTCAAGAAATGCACAAACTGAAAATGAAAAAAATCTTGTCAACCAATGAAGTCAGCCTGAAAAATGCTTTTTTAAAAGGCAACTGGACTTTGTTTTTCCTTGAAGACATTTTGCTTCTCATCCAAGAAGCTTCTTCAGCCCTTTTTCCCTCCCTCCTTATTTGGTTCCTGATTTCAGTTGGGATACATAGCTTGTTCACCTGCTAATTTCCTTTGGCTTTAACCTCTTTCAAGACCCTGTGAGAAGAGATCACTTTAGATTTCTGATCGGTTCAGATTTCTTTTCAACCTTGATGCTTCATTTTGTGTATCAAAAAGAGAAAGAAAACATATCAGAGAGAAGATCCTCCTATTTTTAACTGAGGCCCACCTAAAGCTTTTTTCATCCTCAGCAGCCATGCAATCCCTAGCACACTTTCTCTGAGGGAATGTATTTTTCCCCACATTGAATGTTCCAGAGTTGATTGATCTGTGTAAAATGTTAAATGTTTAAACATTAAAATGCCCAATATAGAAAAAACTAGGAAGAATAAAACCAGGGTTGGATGAGGGTTCAGAAGGCAAAATATGTATTTTAAAAAATCTATCTTAGAGAGTATCTTAGGACAAAAGTGGAAAATTTAAGTATAGGAGAATTGTGGTCCCAATTGCAGTCATAAGTCGAGGACTACCTGTACAAATCCAAAACATGTGGCAGGTACATGTTGCTTGTAGTATGTACACTACTACACCAGAGACAAATTCCTTGTGTGTCCAATCATACTTGACCAATAAAGAATATTCCTATTCCTATTTTCTCTTCTCTTCTCTTCTCTTCTCTTCTCTTCTCTTCTCTTCTCTTCTCTTCTCTTCTCTTCTCT
>JANHFL010004056.1:64186-78951 GCA_032468155.1 Oxyrhabdium leporinum | reverse complement strand
CATGGCCAACTCGATGTCACTCACTCCCACCCAGTGACATGACCCCCCCCCCTCAGCTATGCCTACCCAGGTTTTCTGGCTCCTAGTATTTTCTTTTCTATGGGAAACATATATATATATATATATATATATATCTCCCCTCTCTCTTTCTGTCTCTGTCATCTCTCTCTTTCTGTCTCTCTCTCTGTCTCTCTCTCTGTCTGTCTCTCTTTCATCTCTCTCTCTCTCTCTCATTCTGATTCTCTGGTGCTCTCTGGGTCTTGTGGGTGCTTCTTTGGCCTTTGTTGGTGCTGGACGCACCTGGGTCGCTCGGGGAGATGCATGACCTGCTCTCCGCTCCAAGACACTCACCCAACCTGGCTGCGGCTGATGCTCTGCATCATAATGGGCTCCAGGAGAAGGAGGGGATGTTGTCTTCCCCATTGTGAAGTGTGTTAATTTAACTGTGCTGCGCAAGGCACTGCAAGAGCAGTGGGGAGGCTATGGATGTGCCAATAACAGTGGTGGAGAGAAATGGCCAGGCCAGTGTCTCGGGGCAGAGAGGAAGTTGTGCGTCTCCCTGAGCAACCAAGGTGCGTGCAGCACCAAAAAGGGCAGGAAGAAACACCCACGAGACCCAGCAAGAGATGAAGCAAGTACAGGGGCACTTCACTCCTACTCTGGAATATGGAGCTAATCTCCATCCCCCGCCCTTACCTTCTCAGGCCAGACGAGGAGTGATTGGGAGGGGAGGGGAAGGGGTAGGGCCAGCCACTGGTGGCTTCAGCTGACAGGGAAAGAATGAGCCGCAGGTTGCTGACACCCGTTGCTTTGGCCCACCTGCGCCCCCGTCGCCCCCCCGCTGCCACCGCCCCCTCAGTTAATCAATCAAAACAAGGTTAAAGCAAATTTTTACTTAAAGCATCCACCTGTGCAGAGATAAATATCTTGTTCATATGGTTTATTGCTTCTTCTTTCTGGTCTCCAAGGGGGAGCAGTGTTAGTCTGTAGCAACAAGAACAACAAAGAAATTTATGACACATTTTAAGGTTTCAAATTTTGTAAGATGAGCTTTCTTGGTGTTGCCTTTACTTCACCAAATCTGAAATGAGTCTTGGTAGCCTTTAAGATTTCTGCGCTTGAAGTGGCCTCTTGTCTTCTTATCCTGCAGATAAGGCCAAGGTTTCTAGCTGCCAGGTGATTGTGCACTGCTTGGCAGGGATTTCCCGATCGGCCACCATTGCCATTGCATACATCATGAAGACCATGGGCATGTCTTCAGATGATGCCTACAGGTAGGTGGATTTCCAGAAGAAGCTGATGGTTATTTTTCCTCTCCAAGGAGAATAATTGGTTGGCCGATTCTTCTCTCCCACACCATCCTCAAAAGCTCCTTAGGACAGGTTTTATTTTTTTAATAGTTATTTTTTGCATCAAGCTTTTTTTTCTCTGCATGTTCTCCCCACAAAAAGACAAGTGGAGGCACATAAATAGAAAACAGTACCATAAATATTATGCCAGTGAGGGAATGGTCTTTTGTGAAGCTCTAATTCTTAATTCTTTTTTAGCGTCAGCTTAGAAGCTGATTTATGTAACTGTCAGGCTTGTGGTAGCCACTTCAATTTCACCTGCTGATTGGCTCCCACTCTTTGATCATTTCGGATCATTCACATGTAAATTTAGTCGTTTTGTGATTCACAGTAAATTTGGGTTTTTTTTAAAAAAAAAACTGCTGATAGGACACACTGCACAAAAAAGGTGCTGAACTAATACTCTATACAGAAAGGGCTTATATATGGGTATGGAATCACCATATAGATTACATAGCCACCTTGCTGAACTCTTCAAATTTGTGGAACTTGATAACAATTTTCTTGTATTGGACAAGGAGAGATCCTTAAATATATCTCTACTTTTTAAAGCCATGGGCATGTGGGAAAGATGAATGTAATTAGTTTCTAGTGTTGCTTTGAATTGTAGAGTTTTTAAGAATCTTTTACAACCATGGCTTGCTGATTAGATGTTGAAAATCTTGGAAATGCTTTCAAGATCTATAAAATATATATTTATTGAAAATAAGAAAATGCCATGTAATAATCATGGCTCTTTGCTTGTCCCGACAGGTTTGTCAAAGACAGACGTCCCTCCATATCACCCAATTTCAACTTCTTAGGTCAACTCCTAGAGTATGAGAGAAGTTTGAAGCTACTCAAGGCTTTGAAGGCCCAAGGAGAGAAAGGGGAAGGGGAACCCCAGCAAGAATACTTTGAGACTTGTGAAGGTAATAGACCCCAGACTCTCTCTCTCTCGGAAAAGACTGAGGAGGTATTAAAAAGCACAATCTTGGAAACATCCTCCATTGACTCTGAGCGATCACTAGGAATTTCAAAGGTTGTCTCACCGATGGCACTGCAGCAAGGACTCAAGGGGCTGCATTTATCTTCTGATCGCATCCAAGACACTAACCGACTAAAGCGTTCTTTTTCTCTGGACATCAAGTCAGCCTACTGTCCTACCCAAAGGCAGGAGATCCCAGTTCCTACCGAAGTAGGGGAAACTCCCAAGCTTTGTAAATTGGACAGCCCTTCAGGTCCCAATGGTACATGTCAGTTTTCTCCTCTTCCAGATGGTTCTGACTGGCCCAGCGGACCTGACTTCATTCTAGAGGCCAAAGTACGACAACGACGGAAGCACAGGCACCAAGCAGGCTCCCCTGCCCATGGGCTGAGCCTTAATTTCAGTGGGATGTGTTCCATGCACAAAAGCACCAGCATGGAGGACAATCTCAAGCAGACCCTTCGGCTGAGCCTTCCCAATGTAGGGCAGCAGCTGGTGCAGCCAGTCACCACCCCCTCCAATGCTGGTACTTGGGGGGTGCACGTGGAATCCCCAAGCACGCCTTCCTCGGAGAACCCCTGGTATTTCGGCACAGACTCGGCAGCGGGCAGCAAAGGCAGTGGGAGTGGGACTCTCTTTGCCAGCGCCACCACCTACTCCTCATTCAGCTGCAGCACAATCCAGGCAAGCTGTGAGATCAGATTGAGGGACAAGCAGCGAGGGGAGCAGCGAGAGGTGCGGCATAGCTGGCACGAGGACACCATGCCCGAGAAGCAGTTCAAAAGGAGGAGCTGCCAAATGGAATTTGAAGAAACCTTATCAGAGAGCAGATCTCGGGAAGACCTGGGCAAAATTAGCAAACAGTCTAGCTTTTCAGGCAGCATGGAGATCATAGAGGTGTCCTGATTTTCACTGTGTGAGATTTGAGAGCAAGTGCGGGTGCATCTAGGGGTGTGGGAGGGGGAAGGGAGGTAGGGACGAGGAGGAAGTTGGGTGACATATTTAATGGAGGAGGAAGAGGGCACGGATGTGGGTGTAGGAGCATTTTTTTTCATGTGCCCATGTGCATTTCCAAAGGGCATATTCACTAAAACGAAGGCAAAGCTAAAGGAATCTGAAGTCAAGAAACATAACGGTGCATGCTTAGTGCCTCCTTTGGTTCCTACCTCCACCACCACGAAAAAACCACAATCACATTCCCTTTCTTGGGTAGGTGGAGAGTATATTAACTCTTTAAATATTGGGTTCTTTCCTTTTGCATGCAAAGGGTGCTTTCTCTTCCCCTTCAGAGGGAACAGGGAGAGCTGATGCATGTGTCCTACGATGGGGTTGAAAGAGAAACTAGGGCGAAATTGAACCTTGGGAGGGGTGAAAGTTTTCTTGGATGAAAATGGTTGCTCTTCGATCCGCAGATTTGCAACAGGAAGAGTTAAAGGGAAGCAGGTTCTTTTCTTTGAAGAGTGTATTACTAATTATAATGAGTACATTCCTATCTAACTTATAGGAAGTAATTGAGATTTTGCCTATCCATTTCCATTACGGCTGGGGCATTTCCTTTCTATTCCATCAGGGTTGGACAATATATTGGTGGCTCTTTCCCAAATTCAGGTGCAGAAACCTGGAGAGGTTTCTTTTCCGAGGCTCCCCTCTTCCTATACTGAGCATGGGCCTTTGTGTTTCTCTGGCTAGTATTCTTTAAAGCTGCTGTTCAGCAGTCCTATACATATATAAATATATATTATATATAATATAAAAGAGAGAAAAAAAACACGAAGAAAAAAAGTTTAAAGGTTTTACTACAGTTTTTATTGAGACAAATAATTTTTGACTTTTCTTTCTAATTTATTTGAAGCTGTTCATTCTGGCAATGATTTTCAGACAATGTAGGGGCAGCACTCCAGCTCTGTTTTTATGTATATGGTATTTAAATCTGAAACACGAGTTTCAAAGCAATATCTTAGACCTGTGGCTCCTTCAATGGCTTGCATCAGTGGTGGAGGCACTCCCAAAAGAGATAAAAGAGGTGTGTGTGTGTGTTTGTGTGTGTGCGCACACATGCGTAGGTGTGTGGGTGTGTATATGGGCATCTGCTTTTTATTTTTTTAAAAAGTGAAAAAATCTTTAACTCAAACTGAGCCAGGAATTCTTCTTAATGCTTCTTTATTTTACTTGTTCTATCACACCTTGCAATCAAAGCCATAAAACCTTCTCCTTCCTGGGTCTGAGCAGGGGATAATAATAAGAGTTATGGCTGTAAGAGTAGGCTTAGCTATAAGAAAAAAGGGTACCTTAAGTAGGAAGGGGGAGCAGACTGCATAGGAGCTATATATTCAATTAAATATGTGCCATCTGGAAAGGGAGCACATTAAACGTAAACCCAGGGTTGTTTTTTTTCCAGTGGGGAGGGCTTTTCAGAAGGCCAGAGTATTTAATTTCCCATTGACTTAGGAGAACTGGTGGGCTCTTAAACCCAAGGGCAGGCTACCCTGAATGGCTCCTCTTGTTCAAACAATGTTAAACCCAGCATCTGTGGAAGGCAGATGGAGGTGGAAGAGAATTTTGGAGAACTAAGACCATGGAAATGTTGAATAAATTATGTTGTGGTACTAGAGTAAAAATCTCTTAAATATCCTCAGGCCTATTTTAGGGAAGCTGCCAGGAAGCAGTGTCTTTTTACTACTGCAAGAACCGACATTTTAGCTTCAGTTCACCATCCAAAATCTCTCGTCTCCTCTAAGTATTCATTCACCATCAATCAGGGATTTCTCAGTGAATGCAAATCAGTCAGTGAGCAAACAGTCCAAAGACAAAGTTCACCTAGCAGGTCATCAAAGTGAACAGCCTTTCAAGAAATGAAGTTCTAGAAAGGATAAAGAATATTTTAGATGTATTGTGAAGTGCTTGCCAGCCCATCCCAAATTCAGTTTTCATCATCTATCTTCTAAGTCTCTAGAATGTTGTTAAGAACTTCAGTTCCACCAGAGATTTTGTCTTGAATTTAAAAGACTAGTGTTGATGACTGAGACAAGAAAACTAGTTTTGAAGGTTTCATCTAAATAAGTCACTGGGGAAGTAAGTTGGATGAAAGTTCTTCTGCAGGTAACACTTTTCTTCTTAGGGAGGAAAGGTTTCTCTGGCATCTTTTAAAAGATGTATATTTTAAATCAGGCCACAGCCAGCTCAGGATTTTTTCATACCACAAGTGGATAATTGGACCTGTTCCCAGTTGTTAAAATATGCTAATAAAATGGCAAATGTAAAATAGATCACCTCTGACTGGTAGAAACATGCCTTTCAATCAACTTGATAGTAGGGCTGGCCTTAGATGAGGGGGAAAAATGGGTTTCATATTACTGAACGGTAGGCAGATCCAAATGTGTTTCTGATGGAGAAGATTGTTTGAGAAATACTACACACCACCGGTTTTCCAGCAGAATAGGGGAGGTTATTTGTAAGCCACTGACTGTGTAGATGAGCTCAACCAAGCAGAGGGTTTCCCCATCAGTGGGTCACTTCCTTGGGAACGACTTGTGTGGAAGCTCTCCATGGAAGTGAACCTGGTAAATGTTACAGTCCCAGTGTTGTATGAAATATTTGTCGAAGGCCTCTATTTCAGAGGGCCATGTTGTTTACATTGCCTTGAACAGGTACAAAACAGAACTTTAGGGCAAGCAAATGAACATGCATGTCAAGATAATAGTTGACCACACGTGTACGATCCCAGTCGAAACACAAGAGTGGGAAGGATGTTGCACATTTTCATTATTGGCTACTCTGGACGTATTTGTGGCGAGCAGCAAAGGATTCAGCTCAGTTCATGACACGGAGGCACCACAGGGGCTGCTCATCTATTTAAAATAAAGGCACAGAACTGTCTCCCTGAAAGCACATTTTCTTCTTTGTGTATCTGATTTTGCATTTGCTCCTTTCGTATCACGTGCTGGCTTTTTTTTTCTTTTTTTTTTTTTTTGAGCCAATACCTCAGGGTTGTTTGTGTAGCTTTTAAAAGGAAAAAAAAATATTTTTAGTGCATTTCTTTTCCCATTTCTTTTCTTGTTCAGCTGTTGTTTTTTTTAAATACACAAGACAAAAATAACAATCTCAGGTTCAGACTTTGCAAACCACAGGGGAGCAGCAATAACATGTTTTAGCATCAGGTTGTCTGTTTCCTGACCATAGTAATTGCTGTCTACTTTGCCAAGACACAAAGTAGAGAGATCTCATTGTATTTATTTTACCACTGTCTGTTCAGATTAGATGCTGCAAGCTCGGGAGTGACTTATGTGGACCTACATGCTATTTTGCAAGTAATGTGCAGAGGGGCATTGGACAGAGGGACTGGAGAGATGCAATTAGGTTCTCACACTGGCAGTATAATTTTCTTTAAAAAAAAACTGTTGAATTGTTATGGTGAAAGCAAGATGACCTCTTCTGCTGCAGCTTTCTTGGAGTCTGGTTTTGTACAGTATCTGTATTCTAAAAGATCAAATTCCTCATTTCACCTGTGAGCTTGCAGAGAAGTGCAGAGGAAAAGTTCCACCTTAGGAATTTTTGATTTTGTGAAAGTTTGATTAAAGTAGAATTAGCACTAACCAGTTAGTTTAGATGAGCTGGGATTAGGATGCTTCTGGATTCCTCTCATCGATACTTATGATAAATATTCGTAAGTATCACTAAGAGTTTTCAGATAGGCTGAGCAAATGAACAATTGGGATAAAGTAGAAATACCAGATTCTTGTATTACTCTGAAATAACTTACATTTCAAGATGCCAAGATCTTTTAAGCTTGTTTAAAATGGGGATAAGGAGAACCATCACATATCTTACTCTTGAATAGAATGCCAGTGCTGATTTTCCTCAAATATTACCAAAAGCCACATAAGGCTCAATATTTATAGGAAAAAATAAGGTCATGATAATATAATGCTAACCAATGCCAGGTTGAGAACCATAAAGCAGTTTGTTTGGGGGGCAGCTGACTCATAACAGTACCATTGTCTTGCTGCTAACTCTCCATCTCCAGAATGTGGGGAGAGAGAGATGGAGAGAGACATGTCACTTTAACTTCATGCCAGGTACAAAATTATCTAACATCCTCGGTCTTACATAGGGATTTTTCTGGCTTGCAGCACCTTATTTTTTCCCCTGTGATAAAAAGTTTTGTTAGCTTTGTTTTGAAGGCTTTGCTGTGATTCTTCACTCTTCTGCCTGTTTTATCATGTGTCTCTTGTGGTTTTATTTATTATTTCTGTCCTCTTGGTTTCTTGTATCCCACGTGCCGTTTTCATGTCTCCTCTACTGGATGCCAATCCCTTAAAAGGATATCTGTCCGACTTTTCTCTGGATCCTAATGCTAATGATAATAAGCTATCAATGTTGTAATTGCAATGTATGAATTATAGATTTAAGTATTTATTATTATATTATTATGTAATTTTGCTTCTATGTATGTTGATCTTTGTTTCTCTGTTGTGAATATATATGGGCTTTTCCCTTCTCCGCCCGCCCTCTGCTTTCTCTGATTCCAACTGTATGCAAAGGCTGGTCAATACTGTGGCATGTGTGATTGCCAAATAGTGCGCAGACAAAGATGGAGAAGTTCTTCTCTCAGGGATATTGTGTTCTCTTAAAAACTCTGCCAGACACTGAAGCTTCCCTAGATCCACTAAAGTTTTGTAGGAGGAAAGATAAAAGCTCTAACCTGATTTAAGATAAGCAAAAAGTGCATCGAAGCTACAGAGCACCTGTTTTTCATCAGACAGTAGTTTTCCTCTTCTGGACTACAAATCCCAGCCCCCACAATTATTATAGTCATTGTGCTGTGATGGAGAATTATATTCCTACTTATCTGAATGGTATTAGATGGAGGAAAGCAGACATAGAGCTAATGCAGACTAATTTCAGTGCAATGAATTTCCCCCATCCTTGGGATTAAAATTTGATGAATGCTAAGAACTCAACAAAATTGTTTGCACTCTGGAGAAAATCTAATTTCCCAACATCTTTTCAAGTCACGATTCTGTATCAATAGCCATCATACAAATATGCTTGATGGAAGCCAAAAGCAATTAAAAGGAGGCATTTGGTCTCCAAATCCTGTAATAAAACCCCGTTAAATTCAATTTTGTAGTTTAGACTTTTCTGTCACCATAGTATTGTGATTACATTAGACAGGATAGAAGAGATACAAAGCCTGCTCCCTTATTGATAGTAGGGACTTTTTCATGTTAACAGTGTTCAGATATCAACATGAAAGACCCAGATTATTTCATTCTAAAGTTACATGGATTTCAGTGGAATATTTATCATTTAATGTATTTAGTATTATTGCTCCAACAAAATTCAAAGCTGCAACTGTTTTCTATATAGTTGCATGTCATGGGCAAGTCTCTCTTGACTTCTTCAGTATATACTGAAGCAATTATGGCTGGTTTGTACTCAGAACAAGTGTCCCTCTCAAATTTGTCATAGAACCTGGAGTGGCTGAAACCCCCGGGGTGATTCCTATGTCTCTAGGAATCATTTGGGATTGATATCCCCTCCCCCCAATTTTTCCTTTATTGCTCAATGAATAGAAGTCAGTATTGCAAAACACAGCTGTGAGCAAAGGACGTCTGAGTCCTTCCTAACCATCTATCTGCCACATGTTTTCCTAGCCGTTCTCAGTAGGAATCAGTAGACTAGCCATTCAACAGATTGCTTTGAGATTTCAGAGAGGAGGTGCAAATTTTCGGAGGTGCAAATTTTCGGTTGCAATATGTTGTGTTTATTTATTGTTGCTCAGAATTCTTTTGGAAAGAGTAGAGAAACCGACTTAACCCAACGTTCTCAGAAGGCATACACAGAATCCCTCTTGTCTCTGGAGCCACATTTTTATTCCGCAAGTTCTTCTGTCTTGTAAACATTAATGGGGAATTAGGTGGCTAAGGGACGAGATGCTGAGCCTCTGACACAGGCACAGAACCGAAGACCTTTAGTCTGTGAATATCCTCAAACAAGAGACGAAGACTTGGTTCTCGGGGCTCTTCATAAGCAAGGATTGCTCCAGGAATGGAAATTTGGATATAGAGATCTGTGTGTCCTGGGAATGAATTCTGAGTACTATCTAGGATGGGTGAAGTGTGCAGGGGGGAAATGATACTGCATCTGGTCTGTGAGTTTGTCCCCTTCCTTCTCTCATGATAACCAAACTTACAGCCCCTTCTGCCTGCTAAAGGAATGCTGACATTGGATGTTGCTTGGCAGGATTGAGTGGTACACTCAGCCCCTGCATTGACTTTATTTATTTATTACTGAAGGCTGTAAACAGCAGTGCTTTTTACCCTCTCTTTCTTTTCCTTTCTTTTGTATTTGGGAACAATGTGTTGTAATAAATTCCTGATAGATGTTTTAACAGTCAGTGTCAATTTTGCTTTTTTGTTAAGGTGTCAGCAAATTTCAGACATACCGGATCTACTTTGTGGTTGCTACTGTTTCACTAAAATCTAACTCTTCATCCACAGAATCAAGTAAAAAGACATGGCCTTATTTTTTTTGTTTAAAAAAAATGGAGTATCTCAACACATATACAAGGAGAAAACTGTTTCAGAATTGAATTAATCTGATATGTCTATATTTGTCTACACACATACAACATTATTTGCTATACTTGTATGTCACTCTTAGCCAGAGTGACAGTTAACAACAAATGCATAAAAACCAAAATCCATATCAATCCATACAAATAAATCATGCACATTGGAGGCCCCATCCGCACATTGCAAAGCAGCCTCTTCCTTTGCTAGCCAGAAGAAAAATATCTTTATGATAGTTTCCTAAAGTTTAGGGGGAGGGAGATGAAACAGATCGAAGATCCACTGGGAGACAGGCCCACAAAGTGTGGCTGGTAATGGAAACAGACCACTTCTGACACATTACGGTCTTGCAGGTACGGAGATTGTTGGCCCTATGAGATCTACCTGGGCCACCACATTCTGTACCAGCTTCCAGATGTTCTTCAAGGGCACCTGCATCTTGAACATGTTACAGTAATCCAAGCAAGAGGTGACCAGGGGTCTAAATGACCGTGACCAATAGTCTCCCAGTCTGAGAATGAACATAATACAATTGCAAAGGTCCTCCTAGCTACATCTGTTGCCTGAATTTAAAGCAGGGCCTGTGAGTCTTGAATTCCAAACTGATGACCATCTCTGAAACAGGGTAGAATATCTCCATTCTAAGATAAGCATGGTAGTTTCTTGGAATTGTTCATGCCTCAAACCCAGAGCCACTCCATCTTGGAGGAATTCAGATGGAGTCTCTTCTTCCTCATCTAAACCCTGACAGTTGCCAGGCACTGAGACAAACGCCTTGAGGTGGGTATCATCAGCACATTGCCAGAATATTCTGGGCACTGTGCTGATACGTGCCTTCTCCCAGGAGTTTCACATAGGTGTTGAAAAGAAGTAGGGAGAGGAAGGACCTTTGAGGCTTATCGCGAAATAGAGGTCTTGGGATAGCTCTACCGTTACCACTGGCTGGAACTACAAGAAGTTGTAGAACTGTGATTGTACGTGGAAATTACCTTGGGAGACAGGAGAAGTGCAGGTGGGGCAACTGGCATATAAAATATGTCTCGGTGTACAAAAGGGGGACTGGAGGCATGGGGAATATTTCACAAGGTTCCCTCCCTAGTAAAAGAAAGGAGGGGAGAAATCCTGTCTTGCAAAATTCTGTTAATGTAACCCTACAGTATACTCCGATTGCGCTTCTCTTCTAGACTACCGTGCAGGGATAACAAGAACCCCACTGTATGACTGTAGCCCTTCCCCAATCCCTTGGAAGCATTCCAGAAGAATACAATGGTTGGTGGTACTGCAAACCACCAGGAAACCAAAGTGGACCTGAAGAGGTGCAGGCCCCTGATCCTGGCTTCTCCAAAGGTCATCCAGAAGAATGAGCGATGCGGTTTCTCTGCTATCTCCAAAGTCAGCCTTCGTTTCTAACTCTACAAGCAATTACATACCAGATTACTCATTCTTAGCCCCATTCTTCAGGCCACTTTTGCTTTTGGTAAGGGATTGGTTCTAGTCTTCAGGTTTCTTTTAAGCTAGCAAGCTTCCCAGATGTCACTGCCATCCCAACTCTTTTAAGTTTCCAGCTATCGTTTCCTTTCTAGCCAAAAGAGCAGTAATTTTTAAGTAAATACAATGGATCTGGATCTTCCATTCTTTCCAAAGTGAACCAAGCTAACCTGCACCATTCAAAAAGAAGAAAAAGAAAAGAGATTCGCACTACCGTGAATTTTGTAAGAAGCTGCTAGGAATCGTTACAAACATCACCTGTGAAATAGACAATTTCTGGCCTTGGCAAGGCAACACTTCTTTCTATCTGCTGGAGAAGCCCAGAGAATAAAGCTTTCATTATTGAAGTGAACAGTACTAAGATTTTCAGCTGGGGCTGGTGTTAGAGATTAGTATTTTTCTTTAGTTTCCCCCCCCCCATCAGAAAAAAAAGTGAGATTTTGAGGCATTAGGTTTTTAAAGAGTCCTACGATATTCTTTGAAAGCTTCTCCAGAGAAGTGAACAAGTCCAAAATATTTTCTTCCACCCACTATGGGATGCAAGGCAGCATGGACTGCTCTTCCCTGCATTGCAATGTTCATTGCAGATTCAGTTGCAGGATACTGGCCAAGAAACTGCTAAGGTTTAGGGGAAGCAATGGATTAGTTAGAAATATACTGAATAAAATAAAATAAAATCAGTGTACTGTAGATAGAAAACAAGAGACTGAAGGTACAGACCTGATGAAGAGCACAGACAAGGCCATTTACCTTTACTGCCTATAAAACATTTAAAGTCCTCTGAATAAAACAATGTTTATGTAATAAAAGAAATAAATATGGTACTTTTGCAAAAGTGAATAGAACAAATCAGCACCCAATGCCAACAGGAACATGCTATTTGATGAACTACAGTAAGTCGATGAACTACAGTACCAAGCCATTTCTAGAAGTGGGTGGTGGGTAGCATTTTTAACAATAGGTTACAGCAATTGTACAACAAAAAAGATTCCAAAGTCGATGCAACCAGTTTGCATAATCACATGGGCATCAAGGAAGCATAGGAAGAGCCATAGTGGCAAAGTGGTTAGAATGCAGTATTGCAGGCTAATTCCGTCAATGCCAGCAGCTCGATCCTCACTGGCTCAGGCTTGACTCAGCCTTCCATCCTTCCGAGGTGGGTAAAATGAGGACCCAGATTGTTGGGGGCAATATGCTGACTCTGTAAAATGTTTAGAGAGGATTGTAAAGCACTGTGAAGCTGTCAAGTGCCGGGTAAATCAGGAGATTCAGGCAGTTCAAATGAGTATAAAGATTTATTGCAAGCTTAAGCTCTCTACAAATATCTGACCCACTGGCAGTTAAGGGAAATGCACAGGAGACAAGACAGGCATTAAAGGTGGCCTGGGCTTAGATCTCTTGCGGGCATGCAAGGACTCGTGACTTATGACATGTTTGACCTGTCCCTTGGGCTCAGCCTGGTCATCTCCCACAGAAGTGATATATAAGTCTAAGTGCTATTGGTAGTGCTATTGTGGGTCACAAAATTTCTTCCTACATTGCTATCTCAATTGTTGTAGAGGACGCCAACGAGCAAACCACCTTTTTTCCCCCAAGTGACCTAACAGTACAGCTTGAATTATGCTTGGAAATGTATATAGACCTGCGACAACAATTCTAATTATAGCAAAGGCAGCAAGACCACCTCTCAACAGCAAATAGATGTTCCACTTGGTGATTGGGCCTTTAAAAATCACAAGTAATGATGTACATACAGTATACTGCCATTATTCTTGACAAATTTGATCCCGTTGATGAGAATCAAATTTAGATTCAGGATTCTGGTGCTGATTGTCAGTGAACCTTTGCCAGGGTTGTGAGAAAAGCATATTTTGCTCAAGACAGAAGTGCACTAAAAGGAGGGGGGAGGGAGGTAAAAGCCTTGGAATGCCTGACACAAAGCATCCAACAGTGCTTTGAACATGCCTGCCACAAACAGGGTAGAATGTTGATTGGCCAATATTTTGACCCTCCTCCTCTGGCAAGAACTGAGAACGAAAGAACTGCATCAACTACGATCCCGAAAGTAGCATTTAAAACGAACAAACAGGCACCCCACGATGACGCAACAAAATTATAACCCATCGGCTCACAAAAAATAACAATTCTAATCCTAATCTGCATCACACAGATGGTACTTAACTACAGCCCAGCAGCAACAGCCAGCCAATCAAACAATCCGAAATCAAACCATGACTCAGAAATAGCAATAGCACTTAGACATATATATATACCCCTTCGCAGTGCTTTACAGCCGTCTCTAAGCAGTTTACAGAGTCAACCTATTGCCCCCAACAATCTAGGTCCTCATTTTACTGACTTCGGAAGGATGGAAGGCTGAGTCAACCTTGAGCCTGGTGAGATTCGAACTGCCAAATTGCAAGCAGGTGGCAGTCAGCTGCATTCTAACCACTGAACCACTGTGGCTAATAGTGGCTCACTGTGATAAAATTGATATGCCCTAGAAAATGCTTGCAGACAGGATCCCAGTTTGAAGAAAAGTGGAATGCTTTCAATGTTGCAAGATCAAATAAAAATATTTTAAAAATTACTGGCACCATAGATGATTGTCAAAGAGATAGTAGTACGGGCTGAATTCCTACATATTGGCTGAACTCCTACAAGCTTTGGCATGCTTGCAGTGACAAATCCCTATATTTCATTGGTAATATAGGAACCATACATCTCATGAATAAATGAAATGATATTGATACTTTTCACCACCACTATTCTCATACTAAAGCTGGCATAGGAAACACCCATGTGATCTACAATAGCTGTTTGATCACGCTAAAAGTTTCCCTGTGAGTATGGCATGCATTTATGTACTGAGTCTTTTATTTACTTACAAAACATTTTTAGACCACCAGTGGAAATAAATCTTCATTATTTTCTTTACGTTACAGTATCTCTACTGTACAGCACTCCCTACCCTTTGTATGTTCTCTGCATCAGTTCCGAATATATTCATGTTTGTATTCAGTTTTCCATAATATGGTAATAGTTGTAATTGTCTTATCAGATGTAAGTAGTCTTTTCTCATTGCACCTTTCCCAGAGGTGTTCTTTTTTCTATTTGGTTTTTGAGCTGGGTGATACTTCCAGGATGGAAATCGGTGAGCAATTATGCCCCATTGTATAATGAGAGATTTCCTGGAATACATCAAGTTGCTTCAAAAGAAATGCCCTGAGCACAGAAGAGGTGATGCCTTTTTTTTAAATTCCTAGATCAAACCCTTGCATATTGCCAGGGGCAAAAAGGGAGACCCAATGTTGAGGGGAGATTAAGCATTCACTTCTCCTCTGTACATATTTTTTTTAAAAAAATCTCTTTGGGGAATGTGAGGCT
>JANHFL010004056.1:49589-64086 GCA_032468155.1 Oxyrhabdium leporinum | reverse complement strand
TATTGGTGTTGAGGACCAAGTTATTGTCTCCACACCACGAAAGCAACCAGTCCACCTCATCTTGATAGGCAGACTCACCCCCCCCCCCCCGATATTATTAGAGATCACAGAAAAGAAGACAGCACACAGCCTCCAAATGGTCCAACAAATATCTACAGTGTAATTGACTGAACTATTACATAAAATGTCCTTTCACTTGGAAATTAAGGACTTTTTATTTAAAATGCAAACACAGAAAAACTGCGGAGTTCTCTAGCCTTTGGGATGTTTAATAGGTGTGATAATATAAAATATACTTCATTAGCACAATTAAACTTTCAGAGAATCACTTGCTTTGTCCTATTTCTACAACTTCTTTTTAAAGCCTGGAAGTATGCACTTTATCATTGCAGAAAATACAACAGTCTCTCTCATGCACATCCACACTATAGTAGCACTAATTCAGATCCACTCATGCACTGAAAAAAGATCGAAACGAAATGAGAAGATCAGAAAAGGAACAGTTTTTGGACAGGATTGGAAGAATAAAAATAAAATAGAAAAAAGTTATACAAAGTTGACTTAGAGACTAACAGAGTATATTACAAGTCTACTGAGGTGTTCTAATATTTCAGCTTGACTCCCTCTTCACAAAGGGGGAGTCAAGCTATTGAGATATTAGAACACTGCTATCATGTCACTCCTTATCCTTTTCATTACACTAGACATATCCAATTCCAGCAACTATTCATTTTTTAGCCTTCATTCCTCTAATCATCTTTGTTGCTCTTCTCTGCACTTTTTCTAGAGTCTCAACATCTTTTTTACACTGTGGCGACCAAAACTGAATGCAGTATTCCAAATGTGGTATTACTGAGGCATTATAAAGTGGTATTAAAAATTCATGATCTTGATTCATCCCGCTGTTAATGCAGTCTAAACTGTGTTGGCTTTTTTGGCAGCTGTAGCACACTGCTGGCTCATATTTAAGTGACTGTCCACTAGGACTCCAAAATCCCTCTCAAGTTACTATTGAACCAAGTACCATCTATACTATACCTGTGCATTTGGTTTTTCTTGCCTAAATGCAGAACTTTACTTTTTTCACCACTGAATTTCATTTTGTTAGATAGCATCCAGTGTTCAAGTCTGTCAAGGTCCTTCTGTATCTTAAGCCTATCTTCTGGAGTGTTGGCTATTCCTGGCAGCTTGGTGTCATCTGCACATTTGATGAGCTTCCCATCTATCCCCTCACCAAATCATTGATGAAGGTGTTGAAGAGTACTGGGCCTAAAACAGAGTCTTTGGGTACCCTACTGCATACTTCTATGTAGATGCAGTTCCATTGAAAACTACATGTTGAGTGTGGTTGTTCAGCCAGTGATGAATCCATCTGTGATGCTGTCTAACCCACTTTTTCTATCTTATCAACTAGTAGGTTGTGGTCTACTTTATCAAATGCCTTACTGAAGTCCAAATAAACTATATCCAGAGCATTTCTCTGGTCCACTAATTTTGTCACTTTGTCAAAGAATGGTTATGACTTTGTTTGCCTTCACTGAAACTAGGCATCACAGATGCTTTCTCTCAGTTTGTTGTTACTCTTTGTAAGATTTATTTTCTTGACTTCATGCAGCCTATGTAACCAAATGTATCTTTGGAAATAATTTGTATTTGATTTATTAATATTCTCAATTATTCTCAATCAATTCTCAATTATTAATATTCACAATTGATTTCCAAACTATTTATAAACTTTATTTAAAAAAAGATATTATTTCTAACTTCCAAATTCTCATTATATAATCCATACTATCTAATGTACTCCTATCTGCTCATTAAGATCTACAAGAGAGACTTTTTACTGCATCCCAGAAGTGGCTGAGATACTGCTAAGGGTCTATTATCTATGAATTGTATTATATCTAGCAAAGCAGAATTTAAACAAATATATAAAGATGATTTTTAGGATCAGTAGGGAAATTAGGCAGGGATTTATTTTATCACCAATTTTTGTTCAATCTGTATGCTGAAGTGATCATTTAGAAGTTAGATCTGGAACTGTCTGATGTTGAGAGTGAAGACTGTGGGAAGAACAATAAATAATGTGAGGTACACAGATCATATAATACCATTGGCTGAAAATAATGGAAAAAATGATCTGGAAAATCAAAGATGAAAGTGAAAAATTAGGACTGAGTTTTAACTTTGGGAAACCAAAGATAATGACACTAGCTGCAGACATGAAATATTTAAAATGAACAAGGAAGAAACTGAATTGGTTCAAGAAGTTATCTTCCTTAAATCAAAAACTGTTCTACTCCTGAAATCAAATGCAGGATAACCTTAGGTCATACTGCAATGGTTAATACGAATAAGATCTGGAAAAGCAGAAATATTGATATAAATACAAAAAGCAGGATAGTTAGGGCAATAATCTTCCCTATAATGATGTATGGTTGTGCGAGACACCAAGAATGGCTGATCGAAGAATTGACGCCTTTGAACTATGGTGATGGCATAAATTATTGCATATACCATGGACAGCCAGAGCAATCAGAGAGATGCTGAATTATACAAAACCACTTCACTAGAAGCCAAAATCACAAGACTACATCTGATTTACTTTGCCATGTTATGCATGCCACTTCATTGGAGAAATCAATGATACTAGGAATGGCTAGTGTGGGTGTCGGCAACCCGTGGCTCTTTGGGTCCTCTGGTGTGGCTCCCTGTCCCATCTCTGGCTGGCCACCCCCCTCGCCCTCCCCTCCCTCACCTGAGAAGGGAAGGGTGATGGCGGGGGATGGAAAAGTGGCTGGGGCTGATTCCACGGCACCTCACTCTTGCTGGAGCTTCCTCCGGCCCTTGTTGGTGCTGGGCATGCCTCGGTTGCTTGGGGAGACATGCAACCTGCTCTTTGCCCTGAGACACTGGCCCAACCTGGCTGCAACCAACGCTGGCCTTGCTAACATGAAGGCTGGCGGGGTGGGAATGGGATCCAGGAGGAAGGGATGTTGGAAAGGGGGATGGACCCGCAGCACCCAGCTGCAGCTTTAAGAAGCTCAGGGCAGCAGGAAAAGGGGGCTGGACCCGCTGAACCTCGCATGCCCACCCCGGGGGTCAGGCTCGGAGAAAGCCGGAGGGCCCTTGCCAAAGACGCTCACCCTCATCAGCCGGTTTCCCACCCTCTCTCCCTCTCTCTCTCTCTCTCTCTCGGAAAGCCAAGGCTGGGCCAAGCCGGCAAGCTCTCTTTGGGGCTCTTTGCTACTCCTTTTATTTCTTCTTTTTGGAAATCCGGGCTGGCTAAGGAATGAGTGCCAGCCGCGGAGAAGGCTTCCCTTTGGCTGTCACCCCCTGGCTGGCTGTGGTGGGGCTGGGAGGATGTGCACGTGCAGGGAGACCCTCCTTAAGCAAGTAGCTACCTGCCCTGCGCGTGCCTTTGCTACACTTTGGCCGAGCCCGACTGCTCACTTGAGACAGAGGGGGAAGAGAGAGAGAGAGGGATGGGGAGGGATATATACACACACACACAGACAGACAGACAGAGAAAGACAGACAGAGATTCAGAGACAGGAGGAGATGGAGAGGGAGAGAGAGACAGACACACAAAGATACAGAGAGGGGAAGAGAGAGAGAGATACAAAGAGAGAGAGAGACACAGAGATACAGAGCGGGGAAGAGAAAGGAGAGAGTGGGAGGGATAGACATAGAGAGACACGAGGGGGAAGAGATACAGGGAGAGGGGGAGAAAGAGAGAGAGAGAAGGGTTTTGTGGTTGGGTAGGCGTGGATAGGGGGTCATGTGACTGAGTGGAAGTGAGTGACATTGAATTGGCCATGCCCACCCAGGTTTTGTGGCTCCCGGTGTGTTTTTTTTCTGTGGGAAATGGAACCAAATGGCTCTTTGAGTGTTTAAGGTTGCAGACCCCTGAGCTAGTGAAACAAGAAAAGAAAAAAAGGCAAGCAAAGACTACGGCTTGGTAACATCAAAACTGATACAAAGATTAACATCCAACAAATGAAAGCTGTGCTTGACAGGGTAGCATGCAGAGAGCAATTGCTTATTAACTCGCCATGAGCTGGACATGACTGAACAGTTACAAAAGTAAACAATAAATAATATTACCACAAGGGGTTTCTAAATTGAGTTGTTCGAACCACAATGGTTCCGTTTTACATGAGCTTCGCTAAAGAAAAAGATAAGGAAGAGTGATTTTGAAGCAAGAAAAACCACATGAGGATATATGGAAAGAAAATAAACAAAAACCTAATTCAACTCTCACTGATTAATTATTCTATTTTATATGTTGAAGAAAAGAGACAGATGTACCTTTTGGAAAATATTTGTTGTAATAATTTTAGATAATATTAAGTTAGATTGCTCTTCAGATAACAAAACTGAAGCACTCCTCTATCAGGGAAAATCCCTTCATTTCACATATTAAATTAAACTTCATATGTGGGATGCCTATACTTAATCTATTGTTAATTACATTTCAAAGTTTAACAACTTTGACAAAGACGTATATATTAGTTCAGGATTGAAATATTCTAGAAATAAATCTTAATGAGCGTTTAGGCAAATTAGAGCTCAGTTAGTTCAAAGACAAAACATCTGAGAATACTGATATACAGAAGATGAACCACATAACCAGTCTTTAAAAAGACACCAGATAGGAAAAGATTACAACAGACTTAGGTAAAATAAGATAGTAACATTTACCATGATAGCTGTTTATTTTAGTTCCAGGCAATGCTGTACTCTTGTCAAAAGAAAAACTTGAGTCAGTATCTTGTGCAGTATAGGTAGTCCTTGACTTATGACCGGTCATTTAGCAACCATTTGAAGTTACAATGGACTCCATAAAAGCTACTTATGATCCAGATTCAAAGTTCTGACAGTTGTCGTGTCCCGTCTCCACCCCCCCCCCCAAAAAAAACGCATTTTGGGCACCTAGCAGCCAGCTAGCATTTACAGCCATTTCCATGTCCCAAAGTCATAAGTGCAATTTACAACATTTTTGCCAGAAACCGAAATGCCCACCAGCAAACAATGGGTTTGCTTAACCACTGTGGTGTCTGAACAACCACTGCAAAAATTGGTGGTTGTAAAATTGGGTGTGGTCACATGGTGACCTGCTTTATCACTGTCACAAATTATGACTGAAATTGCAGGCTCAATTATGGTCATAAATCAAGGACTACTTGTATAGCAATTTCTGCTTTGTTTATTCTTTGGCAATTTTATAGAAAGCAAAATACTACCTGCTAATAATTCAAGTTACTAATCACAGAATAAAGTCCAGGTTTACAGAAACTTGATTTCTTTTTGAAATATTTAATATATGAACTGTATTTCAAATATATCAGGATTCAATTTGGGCCTCATTTGATATTATACAACTTTCTTCCCTGTTCTTAGTCTTTTGCTCTTGGCTTTCTTCTGTCCTAGTTAAGATTTCATCCTTTAGTTTTTAGCAGTTTTATCTACATCCATTTTCTGTTGCTCTTGGGACATATTTATTTGGTTCTATAAAAGTTCTATTTTTGTTCGCCCTTATACTTGGCTGGCCAAAGACTATTTGGTTAAGATACATATAACATATAAGGGACGCAGTGGCTCAGTGGCTAAGACGCTGAGCTTGTCGATCTGAAGTGAGCTCCCGTTACTTTTCCCAGCTTCTGCCAACCTAGCAGTTCGAAAGCACGTAAAAAATGCAAGTAGAAAAATAGGGATCACCTTGGTGGGAGGCAACAGCGCTCCATGCGCCTTCGGCGTTTAGTCATGCGGGCCACATGACCACGGTGATGTCTTTGGACAGTGCTGGCTCTTCAGCTTAGAAACAGAGATGAGCACCGCCCCCTAGAGCCAGAAGTGACTAGCACACATGTGCGGGGGAATCTTTATCTTAACATATAATTCCATATTTGTCTGTGGTGCAGATATTCTCTTGTCCTTGTGCTGTCTTTAACACAGCATCCTCTCCAACTTCTTTCTGATGTCTAGATATGTTCGATTTTTAGTTTTATAAACATCATACACACATATCCATGCTAGATTACCTTTTATACAATTAAGATAATTTTAATCTCTTACCCAGTCTTTTTTGCATGTCATTATTTCTAATTTCAAAACAGAATATATGCGTACCTCTGTGTTATCTGTGATGGCAGTTAACCGAATGGAAAACAGAACCTTCCAGTATTCTTTTTCAGAAACAGGCTCTGCTCACCAGAAAGAGGAATCATTTTTCTTGTGCATGTATAATGCTAATCATAACTATTATTTTTTAATTGACATGGCCATTGCATGTATGTATGTACAAAGGGGGGAGAGGTACACTCAGAAACACCCTTATCAGTACATATTCTACGGGTATGCACTTTTGGGCAAATATATTTTAAATGAGTCATTGCCTAAGCATCCCTTTCAGACTGATACCTTGATCAGAGGGATTAAATTCAACCAGTTTCGTGAACTGGTTTTGTGACCCTGCCACAGGAATGCATAATTTAGCAATGTCAATTTTAATTTTATAAACTGAGTTTTATAATGTTTAGAACAAGATTATCATCTTAGGCTGTTGGTTTGAGCGCCGACTTTGGCAATTTGGATGCAGACGTTTCGTCACCATTTGAGGAGACATTGTCAGTGTGTTTTGAATTGTGTTCGGCTGTCAGAACTATCCGAACAAACAACATTCAGACTAATTTGCATCTCATAAAAAGGTATTTAAAGACCTGTGTTCTGACAGACAAGCGCAATTCAAAATGCACTGATGATGTCTCCTCGAATGGTGACGAAACGTTTGCAACCAAATTGCCAAGCTTGGCGCTCAGACCAACAGCCTAAGTACTGTTCTTAGCCAAGCAGCACTTCCAGACTGCTTCCTCAAGACTTGTTTGTTTATACCTGTTTGCAAATTTGGACAAGGTTCAAAGAAGGGGGGAGATCCTTTGAAAAGAACAGCCTTCTGACTGCTAGTGGTGAAGCATCACAAATTGAAGAAGAGTGCTCATACCTTAAAGCTGAAATCTGCTTGTCTATTTTAAATGTTTTTGGACTTTCTCTATGAATTTAATTCATGGAAGGAGGCTTAGAAAAGTTCTTAAATGTGCCTATTCAGAAGTTTGAACCCAGTGAGATTTATTCTCAAACATGCAGAGTTCTGCAGTTGTCCCCTATTTTCTAATGAGAAACTGGTAAAAAAAAAAATTAAAGAAGAGTAAGAAATTACTTTTTATGTTATTTTTATTTTATTTTTTGAAGAAAAAGACAAGGAATTTCATTATATTTATTTATATTTATTTCATTATAAATTTTTCATTATTTTTCTGGCATGGGTTGCGTTTTTATTTTATATAAATTATACCTCACTTACTATAAAGTAGCCAAAAACTGGTTTTGTAAGAGATGTTTCCTTTTATTACACAATCATCTCTTGAATCTTTGGCTTCTTCACTTCAATTAAATCTCCAAGAAAAATGTACAGGAACTCCTTAGGTCCATGATGGCGAACCTATGCCATGCGTGTCAGAAGTGGCAGACAGAGCCATCTCTCCAGGCAAGCCAGCCATCGCCCGTTGTTCTTCCAGGTTCCGGCACGCACATGCATGCCAGCTAGCTGGTCTTCGCACACAGGGGAGTGCCGGAAACTAGAAGAGCAGCTCCCCGGAATGCATGTGTGTGCCGTCCAGCTGATCTTCACATGCACGGGAGTGCCAGAAATTGGAAGAGCAGCTCCCCGGAGCACATGTGTGCACCAGTCAGCCAGTCCAAGCTTCCGGTTTCCGGTGCTCCCACGCACGTCAGGAAGTTGCTCTTCTGGTTTCTGGCGTGTGTGTGTGCGCACGTGCAGAAAAGGTTAACTCCCACTGCCTTAGGTGATCACTAGATAATAGTAAGGTTAAGCACAAATGGCATTTCTACAAGAAATTATATGGAAAGTATATATACTTTGACATCTAAATCAGTCAAGAATGAATCAAATGTTCAGAAAATTTGAAGGACAATCTTTTCATTTCCAATTTTCTCAAACAAAAAACACCCTCACAGGCAAAAAAAAAGATATATGTTCATTTCAAATCACTTGCATCTATGGTAAAGTACTGTCATTCTCATTGTAAATGTAGACTTTGTTTCCCAATGTCCTTTGCAATGGATCATAAAATATCAAAATAAGTATGATACAGAAAAAAAGTATTAAAAGGGACCAATGATTTTTGGCTTCAGGAGATATTATACTTTAACATTCTGCCATAGAAAGCTAGTACACGAGGGGCAAAAGTCCCTGGACAATGCCAGGCTCTGCAGTTCTTTTAATCAAGGAGCATCTTTACTTCTTTAATTTAATCAAGGAGTCTCTTCAACAATGGCTCATTTGAACTTCATAAAACTTTAGCAGTTTGAAGGGAAATCCCAAATGTAATACATCCACGTTGATGAACTTTTGCAACTTTTAGAAGTTCTCTTTCCATGCGTTTTCAACCATTCTTTTTCTAGTCCTCTGCTTTTTGTTGATGCAGAATGGCCAGCAAACCTATAAATAAGTGTTCTTGTGCTAAATATAGAAGCTTCTGAAATAGGCTGTGATCTATTTATTTAAATTGTGCCTCCATGAGAACCTGACAGTATCAAATCTCACTCTGCTTCAATCAAATTGTGCTGTGATCACTTAAGAGAGGGTAATCAGTTGAGTAGCTGCAGTGAGCCAGTTGAAGAATGTCATATTTCTGCATCTCAGCATATAAACTACTCTGAAGGCACCAGTTTCATTAGCCTTTTTCTGACATTTTTCAAACCAATAATAGACCACTCAGTGTAGGGCAGCTAGTAATACACATTATGAATAGCCATCAAGTGTTTACCAACTCTGGTAAGAATGATTCAGTCTTTACTCTCCCAATCCAGATATCCCAAAATACGCATTACATAAATAAATGGTTATTCTGCAAATCACGCATTAGGCCTCTGATAAACAATTTAGATTTGCTTCAATAAATGCACAGCCCTGTGGGGATGATCTTGGGGAAACTATTCAGAGACAGTTATTATAATATACGTGAAAGCATGTTTTAAGCCCAGGAAAAATAGGAAAAGAGATTGAGCTTGATTCTGAAAGGAAAGGAAGACAGAAGGGAAATGTGTATTTTTTTCTACAATACTTATCTCAATAAAGTTTGGCCCAAATCTTCTTTTGGAGTCTGTTTTCTGATCTGGTCAACTTCGACCAGCTGATAATAAAGCTATTCACATTGTGGAGGCAACTTGGTTTCTTCTGCCAAAGCAGAGGAGATTTGATTTGCCCGAACAAAGCAATCTGGGTGGCCTTCAACAGCCTTCAAAGAAAGATTCTTTCCACTCTGTCCCATAGTTGAAGGTCTTTCTGGTTGTGGGGCTTCAGGGTTACCTGCACTGACACATTTCAAGGCAGTTCAATGCTGGATGGCTTCAGCCTGCATGCTGGAATTTCCTGCAAGATGAGCGTCTGGAGGGAACCTGAGCAACTGAGTCTGAAAGGTACCTTGGGTGGATGAAGTTTTGACAAGCAATGCCTGTTCTTCATGCTTGCTAAAGCTTGGAGTGAGTAGTGTGGAAAAACCTGCAGGAGTGGCAGTTTTGGTACGTACTATGGGATTGCCTTCGGTGGTCCCTCAAGCCACTCTGCCCAATACACTTTTAGCATGCGCCAAGGGCATTCTAAGCTGGTCGCCTTCAGTTCATGTTGCAAGCAATCTGGCCATGTTCACCAAAGCCATCCAGCCAAGAAACTCTTCAGTTAGCACAGTAGGAGAAGGCTAAGAAGGGTTCTGCAGCCAAGTAAGGCAAAGCAATATGGTTGCTTTGCTTTGTTCTTCGAAGCAAAGGGACAGTGTTGTTTCATAAAGCACTCTTGAGGGGGTGCTTTGTTTAGAGCCGTCACTGAAGCAAGACACCCATTCAAAGCTTGGCAGGGTTCCCTCTAGTATATTACTTTCTGCTTCTTTCTATCAGCAGTTTACTGTCCAACTGGGTACTGCAGCGTGCAGTCAGACCTGCAAACAGGGGGAAAAGCAAAATACCTTTTTGGTCATGTCATGAAGGAGTAGCTTCCTGATCAAATTAGCTTGTCCTCTTCCAAGTTTGATAACAACCATTTATACCAGGAAAGATATAAAGGCTGCTGTATCATTCTACCTTGTTTCTCCTTAAATTCTGCCAATCCACTGTTGTGCCTTGACTCCTCAACAATGTTCAGAGGGATCAGTTTAGGTGTCCTCTTCCTCCCAATCTTCGAATAACAGAATAATAGAAATGAAAGGGACCTTGGGGGTCTTCTAGTCCAGCTCCTTGCTCAAGCAACAGACATGATATCATTTTAGACAAACAGTTGTCCAATCTCTTCTTAAAAACCTCCAGTGATGGAGGACTCACAACTTCTGAAGGCAAGTCATCTCAATATTACTTGGCTATGTTGTACTAAAAAAAGATTTCCATTCAGAATTGCTGGGAGTCTGATGGCCTATAAATTCAATAATAAATAAATAAGGAAAATGTATTACAATGTCTGCATATTTAATAGACTAAGGCACTATCAAATTATTCCATCATGAATTATGGACCACTGACTGTAATTACAATGTACCTATCTCCAGAGGGTACCAGAGGAAAGACAACCTGTGCCTAATTTTTCAAAGCAACGCATCTCCCACTCCAAGCACATTTTATCCAAATGAACATCTTTTCTTTATGGGAATAAAGCATTGATCTATATCTCTTTCCTGAGGATAGACAAGATATGGCTGGAACTTGCTCTGATTGTGTAGAAAAAGGTTTCAGAACTTTTAGATAGCGGGAAGATTGAATTTTGATAATAGAAACACACCATGCACTTATTTTCACTTGTAGCTATACAGCCCCAGAAGCAATTTCTCAGTATAAATTAGTTACCAATAGACGTTTGGCAATCCATACAGGAATGGTTTAAAGAAATGTCCCCCTCTGCCAATCAGATTTTGAGAAGTTTTCAGCTACATGTCTATACAAGTGCTGGCTACTTCTAAAATGGATGTGTTCAGAAATGTGGCATAACTCGTTCAGAGAATTCTTAGCAGATGACGAATGCTATTTGATAAAACAATAATTTTACTTGATTTATAATTATTATTGCAAGTGAGAAAAGTGAATGGGCCAGCCACACAGGCTCTTCTGGTTCCTGAGGCTCTGCTATGTCTTGGGGCAAAACAAGGAGCAAACACGTTGGTTCTTGCATCCTCTGCAGTGAAGTCATTGCCAGCCTCCTTCCAGAGAAGAAGATGACATCACTGTGGTTGGACTCAGCCATGAAAACAGAGGTTACAGCCAATGCCAATGACGTTGATGGAGCCTTGCTTGCACATACACGCAAGCCTCTCCCGGGCTAACAATCCAAATGGCATTTTCTACCTCCCTGCCCTTCTTCTCATGTCTTGTAATTTCTGATTGCAGATCATACGCCAGTGTATGGCTTCCTTGACTTTGGGTAGTTGCTGTAATGGTTTCCTGGTCATTTTAAAATGAAGAGATGGCACTGCTATTGCAGACTCTGTGGGATATATTTCGACATGTTTGTTCTACTGATTTTGATCAATTAACAGGCGATAACTGAATTGAATTCTGATGTTCTGGAGTCCATTAAAGGAAATATAAGTCAGAGACGCAGTTGCAAGAATGCAGGACAATGGAGAGCAGGACATGCAATTAGTGATCCTCCAACATTTTTTTAATGACTCAGTGGGGACCTTGAGGGAGCATTTATAAAATTAGCAGACAACACCAAGCAGAGATGAATGGCTAACACTGTACAGCCGGGGTTCCCAACCCCCAGTCTGCGGGCCAGTATCAGGCCGCAGCATACCAGAAACCGGGCTATGCAAACCAGCAAAGCCCAATCCGTGGGATGCAGGCAGCATGCAAAACCATGCCCCTTCTAGTCTCCAGAAAAACCTCGCTCCATGGAACTGGTTCCTGGTGCCCAAAAAGATTGTGGGGGCACTGCTATAGAGAAAAGAGAGAAGACTCCAAAAGACCTAGACAGGTTTGAGCAGTTGGCAGAAATTAATATGATGGAATGTTAACAGGATTATATAAAGTATCTGGATTTGAAAGGCACAAGTACAGGATGGAGAAAGATCATACTAAGCCATCATATGTTTTGTTTACAATGGCATGTTAACCACTATAGTTTACATGCCGTCATTTACAATTTAGCAAGTTGTGTGAGGGAAAACAGCCAAATGTGGTTTATCTAATAAAGCATGGTTTATGAAACCATGGCTTAAAACAATGTCTGATATTCTGTTAGTTTGGTATCATGGCAATGTTCTGGGCTGGGACTAGCAAAAGCTAGCAAAACCAGAAGGCTGCAACATGTTTCAGCAAAACCAACGGAAGAAACTATATCTCTCCAGGAACCCGAGATGGGGATGTGGTGCCAGGCTTTATCTGCACAGAGTGGAATCAATGTCTCAGTTATGTATTACCACTTGTGGTCATGCCACTTTGGAAGATTGCTTCTTAAAGAAAATGCACACAAGCATACTTCTCTGGAACTGTTTATTGAAGGGAGCGCCTTCTATAAAGCAACTGCTTGCCAGCTAAGAGCGTGCCTTTTCATCAATTCTCCTTCAGGGCATCCATTACTGAAAGTCATTTTCCTGATCTACAAGTTGATCTTGTTGCCACTTTCTCAAGCATCTCTCTCATGGACAAGAGATCTCATCTCATCACTGTCTCAGCCATAAAAATAACCGTAAGTCAACCACAATATACAGGGTGAAAACACACCCCGCAAAAACCATCTCCAAGATTCTCAGCTGATAAGTGCCCCTTATCTTGGCTGCGGAGAAGAATTTGCCCTGATTGAGAAGCTGCTTGAATTTTGCACTTGGCCTGGCTTTAAACACTTTCCCTGCGCTATGATGATTTATTTGTTTCTCCGAGTTATTCCCAACATGGCTGGGCACGCTTTAGTTTTAAAGAGGAAAAGGTGATCTGGAGCTCGCTTGGACGGCTGCTGGCACCTCCTTAAAGTAGCTCCATCTATTGCCAAGATCAGCTGGGAGGAGAGGAGAACTACACATAGGCCTAGGCACACACCCAAGTACCGTACCTTTTTTCTCTTTGAATCTGTAGTGCTGCTTTTGAGATTGGGCATACGTTATCCACTGATTACAAAGAAACAGAAGTATATATGCTAATAAACTATCAAAACACATAATTGAATGGTGCTAGTACTGTATTATTAACTTGGTTGCACAGTCAGATTAGATTTTTTTGGCTAGTATGGTAGGATTAAAGCCAACAAAGGCAAAACCAAGAAATAGTAATAATAATAATGCAATACTGGCATAATATTAATATGCTAGTATTGCACCATCATCATTATTACTATTATTACTATTATTATTACTATTTCTTCAGTTTGCATTTTGTTGGTTTTAATCCCGTGTTTGCTGCCAAGAGTCCCAATTGCAACATGGGTGGCTGCAATTAAGAAATAATTAGTTAGGAAGGTAGCTAGTTAAGTTTATATCCTCTGTTTCCTTCCAAGAGGAAGGCGACATACATGGGGCTTTCCTCTCATTTTACCCTCACAAGAGTGAGGTGGAATGGGCTGAAGAAAGAGTGACAAATGAACTTGAACTTAAGTCTCCACAGTTCCGGTCTGACATTTTAAACACTACACTACATTATAAACCGCCATCATTAAAACTCAAAGGCTAAAATATTTTGCTACACTATTAAAGTCAGAATTTAGTTATAATGCAACATAAAAAGCATAGCATTAAAATCCCATTCTCTTTGAGGTCTCCTTTCTAAAAAAAATATTTAAAAAAAATCACAAAATTTACTTCCACTCTGTCTTGTTAGCTCAAATTCATAATGGTAATTACAACAACATCGGAAAGTACGTTTTGGACCTACTCCCTTAGTTCAATGTAGAATTTCAATGTAAATTCTAAAATGAAGATGGGATTTAATTCAATTTTCTTTAAGGAATTAACATGATGCATATTTATATCAAAACCTCTACTGGTCTTATTCATACATTTCTGGATTCCTTTTTTTAAAATGCCACCAGATAAGAAGTCCTCCTTTTTTGTTGGACATCTATAAACCTGAAGCCTTTGACAAATTCAGTACAGATAGTCCTTTAGTCATTTAATGACCACTTGAAGTTACAATGGCATTTAAAAAATGACTTATGACAGTTTTCACACTTACAACCATTGCAGCATCCCCACGATCACGTAATCAAAATCTGGATACTTGGCAACTGACTCATATTTATGACGGTTGCAGTGTCCTGGGGTCATGTGACCCCCTTTTGTGACCTCCTGATAAGCAAAGTCTTTGGGGAAACCAGATTCGCTTAACAACCATGTCACTAACAACTGTAGTGATTCACTTAACAGCTATGGCACAAAAAGTTGTAAAACGGAGCAAAATTCACTTAACAAATGTTTTACTTAGCAACAAAAAAGTTGGGCTCAAT
>JANHFL010004056.1:23589-36265 GCA_032468155.1 Oxyrhabdium leporinum | reverse complement strand
AGAATCTGCCTCTGATGATCAGCTGTTTCAGGCTGCAGGGATCCCATCGCCTATTGCCGCCTCCACACGCCCCATTTTTCGCCCGTTCTGATCCCCTCTGCCCGAAATGGGCCGAAAACAGAGTGCGCGGAGGCTGAAAATGGGGCGCTCGGAGGCGGCAATAGGCAATGGCATCCCTGCAGCCTGAAACAGCTGATCGTCAGAGGCAGATTCAAGCGAAAACCAGCTGCTTTTGCTAATCAGGCTGGGCTAAAGAGAGTGTTTTCCCAGCTGGGGTGGGGTTGGGCAGAGGAGTGAGGCCAGCCAGGAGTGGGATTTGGGGGTTCGCTGAACTCCACAGAGTCTTAGCAAAGGGTTTGCCTGAACCCCCGCGAACCCCCAGCAGCCCACCTCTGGAAATAAATCCCTATACATCACGTGACATCGCCATGACAATGTACGTTTGATACCCCTGACCTAGAGGATATAAGGATATTTATCTGTCAGAAAGAAGAGTGAATACATTACACTACTTGTATCCTTTTCTGTGTGACATGCTTCAAGAATAAATGTCTGCATGTGCCATACAATAGGAATTGCTCACTGGTAAATGTATCTTCAAATAAACAGATGCTCATATTTCTCAAGTTAAAAAAAACCAATTGTATAGTTGCTGCCTACATATTTTACTTACGAATACGTACCACCAAATTAGTTATGTGCAAAACCCTCTATTCCAGGCACAAAACATTCCAAGAATACTGTTTCTTTCCCTTAGAACACATGGATCCAGCCATTCTATGAATGGCCGGATTGATGCCTCCCTTCACTGAGTACAGGGGGCATGGATAAGATTCTTTTTGTATTTCCATCTATTTTCTTTCCAAAAAGATATTCCAAGACAGATAACAAATTTAAAAATATTCTAAAGCTACACTAAAAAAAAATAACATCATTGTTAAGCTACCATTAAAATCAGAAAATATTTGACATAAATACACTGAAAGTCAGTTATGGATTAAAATGTGTGCCCTGTAACATATAAATATAAATAAAAGTGTGTACCCTGTAACATATATATATATATACACACAGAACTGGATGGCAGACAATTTAAGTCCCCTGCCAAAAATATTTTTTATAAAGAGTAAGAAAAAATCCATAATTCAAATAAGGGACATCTGTTCTCCAGTATTTATAGATAATGATGGATCAAGTATCTGCATACAGGATAATTATTTTCAGCAGATGGCTTATCAGTATTTTTTTAAAATCTGAAAATGGGAGGAAATTGTCCTTGCGTGATTTGTGCAGAATGTAATTTTTTTTTCTCTAAAGCAGAAAGTAATTTGTAAATGAAGGATTTTTTAGTCTTTACAAGGAAGAGAAAGATCATTATTTATGATCTCATGGCTGATCGTTTTCAGTAAAACTGGCTCCATATTTTGCTCATTAAATTTTTATGCTGATGGTGCATTTAGTTTTGCAATGGGAAACCTACTCCTCTTTGCAGAATGCCACCTTTTCTTTGATCTTCTGCTTCTAAGCGGTGCTGTCTAGTGTTGAAGCAACTTTTAAAAGCTGAAGTGAATGCAGAAAGAAAGATTTCCCAAGGGTGAAAAAAATGAAAGGCTCCCTTTCCACAGATACCTGCCCAGTGCTGCTTTAGCATAATGTTAAATGGATATTACTAACCATGAGAAGGCAACTCCAGAGTTCACCCTTTCAAATAGGAGACCATGTGACATCATTCTAGGAACTTTGTTTTTAAGGGATCCATAATTTTTTTCCATATAACTAAGATGAGAAGTAGAATTTCAAAACAATAGAAAGTATTATCAATTTTCACTGCAAGTTGAGTCACTTCCACAATTTCAGTTCACACTGAAGACACACAGGCCAACATAGATGATCATTAAGGATAAAGCTGTCTGATAGGAACAAATGAACAAATGGTGTTAAGATATTTTCCAAAAATACCACCAAATAAAAGGAGGGATTAATCACTCTTTCCTAACCTGATAATTTACAAATGAGTGAGGTTACAATATCTCTTCTTCCCAGAACCTGGGAATAATACAAATCACATCACAAGGGAGGTGTCAGATTGGGGAAGACTGATATATGTTACTCTGTCTTTTGCTCTAGTAGCGTTTATGAGTACTGCCTTGTTCTGCTTATATTTGGTAGATCTAGAACAGGGGTATCAAACTCCAATCCCATTGCAGGCTGTATCAGGATTTTGCAGGTGGGGATGGCCTAGTCATTGCGGCCAACTGGGTGGCCGTGGCCGGAGTGGGCCATGGCCATGGCAGCATGGGCCGGTCCCTCGCTGTCTCCAGGATGGAGCCGTGGAACAACTCTGTGCCTATTGCAGACCGAATCCGGCCTATGGGCTGCGTGTTTGACAAGTCTGATTGTATTACTGCATTTTTATTCCTCTCTTCTCTGAAGGAGTTTGGAATAACATACACAGGTGAGGATATCAGGAAGGAAGGAATGACAGAAGCCATAATAAAAGCAACTAACAAACATTTTTTTAAATAATTCTGGTTACTTACTCAGAAGAGAGAGAGGGAGAGAGGAGAGAGAGAGAGAGAGACAGAGACAGAGAGATCATTTCTTAGGCCACTATGGCAAGTGCAAGATGCAGTAGGAAAAGTCAGCAATGAGATAACTGCCCACAAGGAACTGTCTTTTTGGACAAGTTTTATAGTCCTTCAACCTTTCCTCCCAACCCCCATTGGAGTTGCTTAGATTGCTTGGGGGGAAATAAGTCAGGAAATAGTTGCATAGCTTGACATCAGCAGGAGAAAGTGACATATTAGCAAGAATTAGCTAAATTGTTAAGCATTTAGCAAGTATTAGGTGCCTGGTTAAGGCAAAAGTGGGAAATAATTATCTAATTGAAGTAGAGAGGTTGTTATCTTGTGGGCTCAGACAAAGCAAAGTGGCACAGTGGTTTGGGAAGCAAATAAGAAGAGACCAACTTGTTAATGCAAGTCTCTGGGATGCTAATTAAAAGTGCTGTTCAGTCAGAGGACAGATGGGAAAGTTTTCAATGATAGTTTAAAAATGATGTAATTTTTTTTAAAGAATCCCTTTCTGTGAGAGTAGCATCATCATGAAACATGGTAAGAAAGCTGGGAATTGATGCAAGAGAAGTTTCTGTCCTGCCAACAATTGTTATGTAGTCATTAGCATTCTTTCACTCCTATTTGAACTATACTACTAGAGCAATATCTTCCTAAATTAGGGTTATTTCAGGGCTTTGCATTCTGTTGTAGTTATCCTGCTTCGCTAAGCATTCTATCAGTCTGTAAATAGTTCATTCTACACAGGGCATAGTGATTGGATTGTAGGCCGATTCTTAATTGTCAAACTAGTTAGTAATTTCCCATGTTATCAAAATACAATTTCTTATGGAACCTTCAGTTGGTTCAATTTGGAAAGATACCATTCCCAAAGTGAACAATTGTATGTGTTCAACCTGGCTTTCAAGACATTCAACTATTCATTTTAACAAAAGAGGAAAGAAGAATAGATAATACCTGGGTCAAACCACAATTTATCCCAGCGATTTATGACAACTGATCCATTGTAGCTATTTATGGCTGCTGCTGATAACTGAATAATTCAGGCTTCTAAATCTTCATCGTGAACCCCATACTGAAGAAATGATTTTTTTAACCAACTGAACACAGGATTTCAATTTTGGGTGTTATATGGAAGATTAATGGGAGAAGAGAGATTAAACATTTTATGCTGTTCCCTCTTCTCGTCATGTTCTGGTCATAACAAAGAAATGGTCCAGTGGCCGTTATCTGTTTTATTATTTTTTGAACTATTGATGCTGAAATAAATCTCTGTAATAAATCTCTATAAATCTCTAATTTAGAAATTTATTTAGAAACAAATCTCTAATCTACTAAAATTTACAGAAGAGAAATATGATGCATTAGTATTTTCTTGAATTGTCCTCTTGAGTATTATTTTAGATTAATATTCAGTCAGTTCTTCCAATAGGAAAGTTTTGGGAAGTAGTACCTGAACATAACCGAGAACACTACATTACCTAGTTCAAGTGTTTTGCAACATTCCCAAGTCCAGAGGCATATCAAATCATGGGTATTTTACCACTATAATTGTTCCCAGCCAGTCTTTTTTAACACTACATTCTTCAACACTAAAAATGCTGAGAGCATTTTTGGAGAAAAGATTAACCTGTTACTTGTGCAGGTACATATATGATCATGAACATAGAGATCTTTTCTAAAAGCATGTGGGACTGTGACTTAACAAAATGAGTAGCTATTTTAAAAAAAGAATAGTTGTATTTTAAAATACAGTCATTGCAAAAGAGAGAATTCACTGAATTAATAATTCTACCACAGTGGTCAGCATTCTAGTTTTAGTAGGCATAGCAAAATATAGATGCAGCATTGCAAAACACAGAGGTAAAATAAAAAGATTCAGAATGAAATTCTTGTTCACCCTGAAATAAGTCCTGGATGATAAGCCAAAAATGTCTCTAAACTAAAAATTGTGCTAACATTTTTTGTCCTTGACTTAAGCTTCTCACAGCAGATTCCTCAATATGCTAAATTCTTGGCTTCACCACAACTATGGCCCTTCAAAGCCAACAAGGCAGAGCTATTTGTCTGGATTATATATGGATCTTCCTGCAGGATATCATAAGGTAAATACTGAGTCCCAATCAGAACAAATATTTAGTGTGTGCTTTTCTGAAGTGTAGAAATTTCTGTTTCAGTGCATATGAGGCAGCATGGATTGCTACAGGTAGATAAACAAGTTAATACAAGAAGAATACTTACAGCCCCCTTAACAAAGAACTGAATTATCTATGAGGTCAAAATAATAGGTCAGAACAAAAGCATCAGTAGCACTAACTCTGGAAAATGAATATAATTCTCAGGGGGATTTCTGACTATATCACAGAATCAGAGAATGTAAGGATAATATACCTTTATTGGTGATTATCTACTCCAAAAATTCTCTAGGCAGGAATCCATCACTACAACATTCCCAAGAAATGGTCATGAAGCCTATTTCATCATTTCCAGTAGGGAAAGTCCTTTACCTCCTGAAGGAATTTGTTCCACTGCTGAACAGCTCTTGTTGGGAATTAGTTTCCTGATTCTCACCCCAAATCTCCTTTCTTATCATTTAAACCTTCATTTCTCACCCTATCTACTGGAAACTACACTCAATAATTCTGCCTTGCGGTCCATATAGACATTAAGAATAAAAGTCCTTGCTTGCGGGCAAATGGTATTTCTTGCAGATATTCCAATGCATCATGAAGAAACTAAAGTAGTCTGGGACTTCAGAATTCAAAAAGGCTAGCAACTGTGACATAAATTCCCGGACTTAACAATTGGAAAGACAAACAAGTCTGGATAGTGGATGTTGCACTACCTGGAGACAGCAGAATAGAAGAGAAAGAACTGGAGAAAATCACAAAATACAAAGACCTACAAATAGAACAACTGTGGGAATAGAAATCAAAGACAGGTAGGTGCCTTGGGGGCAATCCTAAAACAACTGGAGCACCATCAGCATTGTCAAAATCACCACCAGTCAGGTGCAAAAGGCAGCTTTACTTGGGAGAGCTTGAATCTTATGATGATATCTTTAACTCCGTCAATCAACTTCTGCCTGTTTCCATTGCTGGATAATAATGCCAAATCCAGTCAAAACATCTGGCTGCCCGTGCAACTAACCATAGTAATTCTATTTATAGTTACTCAGGAGTAAGCCCAACTTGAGTAAACGCGTACCCCAATTTTTATCAAGTTAGAATTTAAAAAAAAGATTAAAAAATATTTTTTTAAATATATTTTTTAAAGATTTTTTAAAAAAACCGTTTCCTTCTTCTGCAACTTGCTCTAAATCTTGCCTGAAGAGGCAAAACCACCCGCCCGCGTACAACTCAGCGGCTGTCCCCCTGTCCGTCTTCTCGCGCCTCGCTCCTTAAAGCGGCTTGGACCCGGACTCCATTTCCCATCTTTCCTCAGGCGCGCCGTCCCTTCCGAGTTGCCGTAGCCGGGCGTGGGAGAGAGGCAGGGGAGGGGAAAATGTTGGAGGAAAGGCTGTGTGTTTACTTCCGGCCACCCTGAGAGCTGAGGGTGTGTGTCGCTCGCTTACTTCGGCTGGTTGGCTGAGGGGAACCCGGCGGGCGCTGCCTTGGGGGCGGGAACCCAGCGGAGCCGCCCGGAGGCGGGGGGCGGGGGGGGGGGAAAGAGGAGCGGGGAAGGAAAAAAAATTAAAAAAAAATAACGGCGGTTTCGGACGGCGGCAGCGGCGGCAGCAGCGACGCGAAGGAGGAGAGCGCGGGACAAGGTCCGCGTTGGGACCGGCACCCATGAGTCACCTACGAGGCCATTGCGGACGGTGAAGCGAGCTCCTCAAGGCAAGCAGGCAGTCAGGCAGACAGGCAAGGACGTAGCCGGACCCGCCGCCTGCTCGCTCTCCCGGCCCAGAGCACCGCAGCGGCGCCTTGCAGGAGGCGGCGTCATGGACTGGCTCATGGGGTGAGTAAGGCCAAGAGATGCCATCAGCCACTTTCTTTAAGGCAAGACCGCTAGTGGTGATGGAGCACCTGGAATTTTCTGTGGTGTGTAAAACTTTTATAAGATGTGCTTTATAAAGTGAAAGAGTATATATAAAACACTGTTCTTTCAATGATTAAAGCAAATAAATATATTTCTAGCTCTACACAGCTGCTGCAAAGTAACCAAAATGTTGGGAAAAGGTGAAAAATTTCCATATAGAGATTTTATTTTTTAATGTTTTAAATTAATTTAAAAATACATTATAGACGTATAGAAATTTAAGCATAGAAAAAGTGGAAAGGGCAGAATCGGAAGCATCCAATTATGATAGCACATCAGAAAACACTAAAAGGAACTACTTTTTCATGTAACACACAGTTAATTTGCATAATTCTCCTGTAGTGTCCTGTATTTCTCCTGTAGGATGTAGTGTATTGATTGATTGATTGATTAGCCACCCAGCTATAGTGCAAACTGGATAGCTTGGAATACTGTTAGCATATATTGTAGTGGAGGGTGCAATGGCTCAGCAGTTAAAGATGCTGAACTTGTCAGCTGGAAGTTGACAGCCTGGAAGTTGACCCAAGTGCTGAGCAATGGAGTGAGATCCCAATGCTTGCTCAGTTCCTGCCCACCTACCAATTCAAAAGTGTGAAAATGCAAGTAGACAAACAGGTACCACTTCTGTGCTGGCCACATGATCATGGAAATGTCTTCAGACAGTGCTGATTCCCTCGGCTAAGAAAAGGAGATGAGCAACTCCTCCTAGAATCGGACACAACTGGCCAGTGCAAACCTTTACCTTTAATTTGCAACTATATAATCTACATTATCTCTCTATATATTATCTCTTGCAATGGAGACAAAGGAACTTTGTAATCTCCTGTGAGCTGGAGAATAAAACTGACAAAGTACTCTATGTTCTATTTTAGGCTTTTTATTTGTTTTAGAAATACAACTATGTATATACTCTTTTTGAGAAATTGTTGAATAGCAGGTCTCCTGACAACGTATGAGAAATGTAATGTACATATTATATTTAGCCATTGCCGTATCACTTCAAAGTATGAAGGGCCAATTGATCTGGTCAGTGCTGTCCAACCTGTTATCTTTCACATTGGTCGGGGTCTTATTTTTGATTGCACAGCTAACTTCAATAAGCTACAATAAAACATAGGGTGAATCTTCCCCAATATCTTAGGATGACTGAGTTGAACCATTACAGGGTAAATGATTTTTACAATTGGAAAAGGACCCAAGAACCTTAGTCCCAATTTCCTGCTAGGAATAAGTAATATCATGTATTTTGTAGACACATACACTTTATCTCCTACTGAAAAAGGAGGCTATAGAGAATGATGCTTGTCAGCTTGCAGTTTATACCTTTCTGCCGCCTCAGTTAAAGCATTGTTCACATTTGTCCAACCCCCTTTTAACAGCTTCATCCACTCTTCTAAAGATGTAGACGTAGGTCTGTCAACCGCCAATTCTGGCACAGGCACAAACTCCCTTCCAGTCGTGACCTAAAACAGTGTCAATCCAGTAGAACTATGCACCGCATTATTATACGCAAATTCTGCAAATGGCAACAATTCCTCCCAGTTTTCCTGTTGATAATTCACATAACATCTAATATTCTTTTCCACCATTGCGTTCCCTCTCTCTGCTGCTCCATTCACGTTGGGAATTGCAGACGCAGCAGGTGCCAGGCTGAGGAAGACTGATCAATAAGGGCAGAGAGTATAGTTTTCATGGACTTCTCACTAGAATTTCAATCCTTTAACAGAAATAATGTCAACAGAATATGTAAGAAGAAAGAAAATGTAAGGAATTCTAAAGTCCTGGTATCTTTTGTATGTTTATTCAATTTAAAATCAGAACACAAAAAACAAATTATTTTTGAACAGGTCTTTTATGCTAAACATCTCAGAAATCTCAACTCAAGGTCCACTGGGTACCCAGGCCCAAATAATTGGGCAAGCTCCAGGAAGCAAAAGCTAAACAAGATTTAGTAAAGTGACTTTAAGCTGAGCTTCTAATAACATGTAGAATGTGTTTTTTTGTTTGTCTGTTTCAGCTGGTAGTATCTAAGCTTTGCAAGTTGATATACCCCTGCGTGAAGCATCTGCTACTCATAACTTTGTGTGCAACTGATTACATAAGTTATAATTGGATTCCATGTTTAGTCCCATGTTATTCTAGTCAACACTCTTTTAAACTAAGTAAAACTAAATTGTTTTAATCACATGTCAAGTTTTGCAGGAATGAAATTTAGACAGTTTAACTGGCTGACACATTTTTGCTTAGAATATAATAAGTTTAAGAACAATGTTGATTATTGTAATTAATAATTGAAATAACCTTCGATTTATAGAGCATAGGAAGCTTTTCTAGCATTGTACATTAATATTACGCCCTTTGTTAAATGTGTCTTCAATGCCTTGTTTTCAAGAAATATGCATTTGTTGGGTGTATGTGCATATTACACAGACATACACACAGAGGAGTTCCCTATATTTTTTACAAGGATTTTTTTTTTAAAAAAAAATGACATAAAAGTGTTGCTCGCATTCCATGATTTGTGGTAATTATCCATAATTCCTCTAAAGCGCAGCATGGGTAACTGCACAGCACAATTACTACAAAAGAGAATCCCTCTGGGTATATTATCTTTGTCATTCCATCAGCAAATTATTCCCCTAATGATGCCATGTTCTACAGCTGCCTCTTAATTGCAGACAACTCATATTAAAAAAACAATAATAAAGAGGTCAAGCTGCTCACATTTAAGACTTTAATCTTCAACCACATCAAGAGATTATCAACAAATATTCTGAACAAATGTGGATCATGAGGAGAAAAATGCTGAAAATTACTAGAATACAAAGAGGTGAAACTACTGTGCAGGTCAAATAATACAATTCTATTTTTAGTCCGAAGAAAAATTGATCACAATGCAGAATAAACAACCCAAATATGACCTTCATTTATCTAAATCATTTTAAAACAGTAAAATAAGCTATATAAATAAGCTATATATTTAATCTCATTACAAAAATACTCACATATACATATTTAAAAACTACACTGGAAACATAACACAGAATTCATGTAGGATTCCACATTTAAATTTCATTGAGATTTAAACTTGCCTGAAAGAATCAACCTAAAAAAGCTTGACTCAAAACTAGATAACTATCAGCATTCAGTCCATACATAAATTGTTAACAGTTTTGTTGAGGTTCAGAATTGTATTTAAAATAGTGGAAAAACAAAGATTAATTTGCAAAGGAAAAGCTTATGGCCAAATTTTTAAAAGAAAGAGCTGAGAAAATGTTTGGAGTTTGTCCTAAATCAATGCACAGCATCCACAGTGCACAATGACTTGTGGTGAAGAGATTCAAAGTCCATTTTAAAATTTAAATCAGAAAAATAAAGCCCCAAAGCACTGGGGGGTTGGGGGAGAGAGAATTATACTCTTTGTGTATCCATCTAGGAGATACCAACTGTAGAAGCTGAATCTTTTTACAAGAGAATTTTGGCCGTATGGCAATACAACCATTGTTAAATATACCTCTCTCAGAACTTCTTGAGGCTCTGCCACACCTTAGTTTATTTGTTTGCATAAGTCACTTGTAATTTGTGCAACAGAATAAAAATGTCTTCAGCAATTATGAACATTATCTTGGTATAATATAGATAAAATATGGTATGAAATAAAGAAAAACTGTATATTATAACAATAATCTAATAATCTAGAAACATACTATTGCAGATCCACTCAGACAGAGAAGAAGAATTAGTATTAAAAGCAAACATTTTATGTGGAAGAGAATAGGAAAAAAAGAGGCAGCAGACTGAAAAAGTGAAGAATGGCAGACTAAAACAGACTGCATTAGAGACATGAACAAATATTGTAAATTGTATTTAAATTTTTAATAAATATTAAGGAAAACTAAAGATAAAAGATTTGAGGAAATGTAGAGATTCACATAAGAAATAAAAAAACATGTCAAACCCAACTGAGATAATTTTCAGCTAGTCTCCAACCTTCCCTTTTTGGAGACTGTTTGGTTCTCAGCTTCGCCAAATAAAGCAGATTATTGAGACCGTTTGCAGTCTGGATTCAGGCCAGGGTATCTTAGTGAGATGGCATAGGTTGCACTTGTGGATGCATCCTAGAAAGCTCAGGATGGGGATTGTGTAACCTCCTGGATCTCTCAACAGCTTTTACTACCACTAAACATGGTATCCTTCTGAACTGGCTTTGGAGGTACTATTTTATGATGATTCTTCTGCTTCATTCTTCTGCTTCATCCATGCCTAGTTTAGTTGGTGCCGGGAAGGGAAAGGTCATTGTAAAGACCTGCAATATGGTGTTCCTTTGGTCTTGGGTCTCTCATCTCTCTTCTTTAACCTTTACATGGAACTGCTGGACTGGTTATTTGGCAGCATGGGATATGATATAATGATGATATCCAGTTAGACATTTCTACCTCTGCCCAAATAGGTAATGCTGTTATAGTGCTGACTGAATGCCTGGAGTTTGTGAAGTTAAGGACAGGAAAGAACTAACTTTGATTCCACCTGAACATGACAGAATAGATTTAGGGCTTTGATTCACTGTCCCACTAGTTCAAATAGGATGTATGTTCTCCACATCCCTTCCCTAAAATAGTGGGACCTAAAAAGTGTGCCTTTTCTTTGGCTGCCCTACCTTATGGAACACCCATAACTTGGCATGCTGGCAGGTCCCCACCCTTTTAGCATTAAAATATGGCGCTTTTCCAAGCACTGGGATAGAATAGTGAAAGCCTGAGGTTGATTGTTGGGGACCTCTGGAAGGTTTATTGGGTTGCCAGGCTTTTAGTTTTAGTGTTGATGTTGCTCAGAGTTTTTTTAAAATGGTCAGCCCTAGAGATCTTTCAATAAACAAAAAGAAACAAAAATAGCAGAATAAATTCATATTGTACTTTTCTCTCCTTTCTATCCTTGCCTAACCAATTTTAGTAGAAAATGAAGAAAGCAGTATTATCAAGTACACTGATTAATAGGATTTGTGAAGGTGATAAAACAAACTAGCTGACTTCTCAGTCATTCTCAAGAGAACTTTTTACACCAGTTTTTCAAAACATGTTTATATAATGTATAAAATGCTTATAAAATGGTGTAAGGTATAACTCAGCATAACTTCTGTTGTTACTGCATGTATTGACAAAGGTTGGCTACTTGGCCTAGAAGTGGTGATGCAACTAAAAAAATATTTATGTATTTATTATATCTTTATCTTGCCTTCATTACCTTAAAAGTAATTCAAGGCAGTGAACCTATTGTTTCCCAAAGTAAGACCTAATGGGTCTTATTTTCTAATATATAACATACAGTCTTATTCTTGGGAAAACATGGTATTAAATACATTTAAAATTAAATTACAATCTTTAGAATTCTTCCCATAAACATAAATGGGCACAACCTATCTTTAATTGCATAACCTGTTTATTTTTTCCTTCTTAACCAGAAAAAGTGATTTAAAATTTGTTCAATTTTATTTCATTTAAATGTTTGTAGTTGTTTATTTCACTTTTTCTAAAATAAAAATAGCAAAAGTCCCACAACATAAACTTTATACATTTATATATTATAGTGCATCTTCAAGTGATTTCAGTTAACCATGCCACATGTTTTAAAAATCCTTTTTACGTTTCAGTTAAAATTTTTATCTTCCATTATGCATCAGACTTACATAGTTCAAACAAAACTGGCTTTATAAAAAAATTGATTTACTAAAGAAAACATGGTGTAGTTGAGTCAGGATAGGAGTAACAGTTCCACAGCCAGAAAACACAAAGTCTAGTTCAAATTCTTTTTTTTTTGGCAGTTCAAATTCTTAAAAGTGCTTTCTCGTCTCATGTTGCAAATTCTCTAAAGTACCATAAATTTTATACAGAATTATAACCTTTTTCTTGGTAGAGTAACAAGCCACTTTGGAATCTGAGACCGAAGGTTAAGACTATGTATGTTGTGAACAAAATCAATAGCCATTGATATCTATCTGTCTATCTATCTATCTATCTATCTATCTATCTATCTATCTATCTATCTATCTATCTATCTATCTATCT
>JANHFL010004056.1:8764-23489 GCA_032468155.1 Oxyrhabdium leporinum | reverse complement strand
CCTCCTCCCACCTCACCCCCACCCCACCTCGTCTCTCCGTTTAAAATCGCAGTGGCTTTTGCAAAGAAACAAACATGGAAGAAGATCCTATAGGGAAAGGTGCAAAGATTTGCACGGAATCGAAAGTCCATAAACGAGAATGAAAGTTGACTGTGGTTAATAAGAACACGATGGTTAAATGTCGTGTGTGAACTTCGGAGTTTGGGGATGCTTCTTCGTTGCTGTGCATCCTTTAGAGAGTAGTTTAAAAGCCTTTTTGAGTTTGTAAAGAAACACAAGCAGGGGACAGTTGCTCCCTTCTTGGGGAACTTGTGTGTGTAGGGGTTTTCTTTCCCCCCCTTTTTTTCTTTTTTTTTAAAGCAAATGTTACTTAAGTAGGAAGGTGTGGTTATCATAAACACCTTAACCATGACCTGGCAGCAGATTTCTAGGGAAGAATTGCCAAGCGGTGAGAACTGGGCAAAAGACACAAAAGGGCATGATATAAGTGAAATGCATAACGCTTACTTTAACCTGAGTAGTAAATGGCTTCCTGAGGTGGCTAGTGTAGTTAAAGTTTTCTGAGCAGTGAAAATGATATTTGATCAGGTATCGTTAACATACCATTTTCTAAATTGAAAATACAAAGCATTACAATACTTGCTTCCTGATCCAGTGTTACTGGAGAACAGGGGGTCCAAGAGAAGTACTGGTAGTAATACCTAGTTGAGATTGAAATGTGCTGTAATAACAGACTCCTGACTCCTGATGCTTTAAAAAATAGTTTTTAAGAAATAGATGCAATACATGGAAAGAGTAGAAGGGGAAATGTTTTAAAAAATTAATGGAGTAATGTATTTCAACCTGTCAGATGTCCAGAATATTATTGTTTCAATTGGGTTATTAGAAAGAATTTAATACACAAATGTCCCAAAGGTGCTTTTTCCAAAGGGCAACTGGGCCTTCTGGTTTTTTCTTTGAAGATGTTTCGCTTCTCAGCCAAGAAGCGAATGAGATGAGAAGTGGATGAGAAGTGAAACTTCTTCAAAGAAAAAAACAGAAAGTCCAGTTGCCCTTTGGAAAAAGCACCTTTGGGATGACCATGACCTAGATGACTGAGAATCTCCATAGTCATTTAGTTACTACACAAATATTGCCTCAATTTATTGATATTGTAATAATTTGGATTTAGAGAATATCAGTTTCAGTCCATTTCTGTCAGTTTAGGTTTCTTTTCTTTGCTGTTACAGTTTATATGTATGTTGAAAGGTTGAAGAGAAGACCTTGACAGAGATTAAAACCAAACATTGCCCGCTGAAAAAGTGAGCTCAGTGTGTTGGGATTGTAATAGGCTATTACACAGAAGACAAAAAGTAGACTAACATCCTTAGAGTTGATTGTCTCTGGTGATGGTATGCTGGCTTGACTAAATGCCTCTATTTACAGTAATTGTGCGTACATTCTTGATTTCTATGATTTACATAGTACTTCCAAATGCATTTACTAGATAAGATGTTCTTCAAAAGCTCTAGGTTGATTCAGTATTTTGATCCTGTGCTACTCATCATGGCTTAATGACATATTTTAGAGAAAAGATTTCTACAATTCTAGATATAATTAAGGAAAAAATATTCTTGTTTGTTATAGTAAGTTGAAAAAAGTATCCTGTTATATGGGAAATTGACTGTTGATCAACTCAGTTGATGCCCATATATTTAACAGTAACTGATTTGATATTATGTTGTTGAAATGCTGGCAGCACCAATATTTTCTTGTAATCAATTGGTCAAATTCATCCTCATGTTATTCAAAAACTATTATCTCCTTAGGTGCATGAGTATTTTATGATCTTGGAGCCTGTTTAAATGTATTTCTCTCACAACTCGAGTATTGATTTTTGCTGATAGTACATGATACATTTTAATATTTACTTGTATTGTCTGCTTTTTTAATGTTATTTCTACTTACTATGATTTCTGCTTGGGTTGTTTTGGTTTTGAAGGAGGAGAATAGAAGTTACATTTACTTTTCAAACAACATATAATTTCTTAAAGGAAATTTATCTTAAAGTTATCGGGACAAATCTTATCAGCAGTGTTAAATTTAGTTATCTTTTTCAAGAAAAAGGAAACTCGTGAAATTTCTAATTTTCCTCTAATGTTATTGTATGCCTTAATAACTTTAAGATACATTTTCACTGGAACATATTTGGTGTTAACTTTCAAAAGCATTTATCTTTATACCTCTTAGTACTTCTTTCTGTCAGTCCTAAATATAATATTGGAATGTTTTATAATTTTATTTCATAAATGCCTATGATAGTATTAGGCCTTCAGTAACAAGAATATATTAATTTTATAACCAGGAGTACTTGTTTCTTATTTTTGGTTTTCAGTATTCCAAGTTGATCTTCTTAGGAACTCCACTCTATGCCTTTTGAGCTTGTGTTGAAACTCTGGATCCCAGATACCTAATTTTCAGATTTAGTGCTTCTAGATTTTATATGCATAATTAAAAGTATCTACTTCCTTCTCTTGTCTTGAACTCTTTGTGCCTTTCCTCTTTAGCAATAAGCATAAAATTTAAAATATAGTATCAGGAACGGAATGTGTATAGGAGAGAATGAAATGAAGTTTTCAAACACTTGCGATAGTGGTTCTAATCTCTTAATAATTAGGATGTACTCTACATAAAATCTAAGAAGGAGAAGATCAAAGCTTAATGTCATATAGCCAGTGTATTTGGCATTGTTCAGAAATATTTTGCTTGCAATATATATACTTAATAAAAAGAAATAATTTATGAATGAATAATATGACAGCTAAGCCCCAGTTCCCATAAGGTCTTTTGAGGATATGAGCTATTGAAAGTATCATAATGTAACAATCAACATTTCTTCTGATTGTACAAGATAAATATCCTATACTTTGCTGCTGAACAGTCTCATGTTAAGATTACTGACTATATGGGCAAATCCAATTGCACCACATATTAGTAGTACACTGTGCAGTAAATTTCTCCTTTTAAACCACAGGAACTTTTAATGAGACTACTGTGCCTAGAAAATATAATGTGCAGCTTTAATTAATATCCAGAAGTCCATATGTTTTGCATTTCATTTTGATATAATTTGTTTGAAAGTTTTTTGCATTTTTTGCAAAAAAAAACAGGTTTCTCTGAAAGGTGGCTAGTTTGTTGCTTTTTTAATTGTATAGTCATAAATATGCCTATCAGGAATCAATGATAGAACACAACTGCTAAATAAATCTGTGCTTCTGAATATGACAAAAGTATGATTATACCATCATAGCATCTGCTGCAATGTAACAGAAGCAAGCCTCATTTTTTGAGATATTTTAAATACAATTAGCCTAAGAGTATGGGTTGTCAGTCCTCTGGGACAGATTTGGGGGTGCCTGAGGTAGTGACTTAATGGAAAGGAAGAATTGATCTGCCAGTAGTATCCATTCCACTGGCAAACAGAACAACCATAACATTTGGATTATATTCATTCATTTAGACACTTGTTAGGGAATAGGCCCATTTCTAGATTAACATTGCCATTCTGTGAATGTTTATCTAGCATATTTTTTTTAGCAGTTACTAGCAACATAGTTTAAGAAACCTTTACACAAAGCACAAAGATGGCTTTAAGATGGTTTAAGAGACGTACGTTTAAGCACTGTTTAGTTACCAAGGCTACTAGTCATTGATGAACACTGTTCATTAATTTCTTTGACTTGAAACCTTTAACATACCTTAATCACAGCAAATTCGTATATACTAATTAATTACATATTATGCAAAGTACTTTTTTCTGACCTTAGTATATAATTAATCTGTAGCATGTTCAATTAGTCTAAGTATTAAAAAAAGTATGAAAAATAATTATATCACAAATAATAGAAATTGTTTTAACAAAGTTGATATCTCTTTGACAGTTGCAAATTAAGCAACAGTTAATATTAAAGGATTTTCTGGATTTTTTTGCTTTTAATTTTATCATTCATTTCAAAAAAGGAAAGTAAATCTTGGGACCACTATGCAAATTGAAGAAATGGTATGTTACAATTTGTAATACAAATATTAAAATCCATAGCTATATTGTCTTACAATATTACTATTATCTTTGCTGTACTTCAGTTATGCTATGTTATGCTCTGCTATAATTGGGGGTGAAATTGCTTGCAGAAGGTGCAGACTTTCTCTTTCATTCTGCGGTTTATGGATTATCAAGTACATTTTGAAAGTGTTTTAGGATCTAAAGAGAGAATAATCAATCCTTCCCCAGCTTTGTCAGTGAAAACTGCTTTAATGGAATTGTACACTTAGCTTGTACTTTTTCTATGAATGCCATCATTTAAATAGTGCATAGCTGACTGATAAAATTTGATTAGTTTCATTCATATTTAATTAAGTTCTTCATTTTTCCTTCTTTTAAAAAAAAACAAAATTTTTTTAAGTTAAAACAAAGTGAGGACTTAGAGTCCTAAAAAGGTTTTCCATTCACACTTATATTTAATTTTATGGCACTGTTCTGTCTGTTCTTGAACGGTCTGATATTTCTTGCATTGTTCATCAGACTGGGAATAATTTACAGCTGCTGCTTCTTTACACCACTTTGTTCTAAGATAGTCATTTATCTTTAGCATTATTTCTAGTTCTAAATATGCCTCAAGGCATCAATTTCCAGCAGGAGCAGGGAAGCAACATGTAATCCTATGTCTTGAACTGAATTTCTTTGGTTACATTTCAATAATTTTCAGGTAATAAAAACAAGTTCAGGCAATAAAAGTAGAACTCACGTCATAAATTTCCATTTTGTAAGTTGCAATGTCAGATAAGCAAAGAGCCAGTCATTACCTCTAATGAAGAAGCTTTTAAGCATGTGAAATATAGCAACCCCTTTCTTGCTGTACCCCTCAGGAATTGTGGATTTTTTTTTCTGTGTCACTAGCTTGTCCCCAAATTAATATGCTTAATGACATTGATCAGCCCAAATCAATCTACTGCAGGATGAAGACCACCTTATTGAAGGTTGTGGATCATAATCTACTACTCTGGTCCAGCATGCTTTAGGTATTTTTGACTTCTTACTTTAGGGCTGAGAGAGGTTGACTGGCCCAGAGTCCCCAATCTGACTTCCATGCCTACATGTAGTACCATCACCACTGTACCTTATTGTCTCTCATTCTGCTATATATGGGACCTGAACATCTGGAAGTAGAAATAAACTCCTATAAAACACACACACACACACACACACACACACACACACACACACACACACACACAAAGAGGAAGATCTTTGCCATCTTCCACTTAACCCATAAATTGTTTATGGGGTATAGGGAGAAATGGTGGAATTGTAAATTATAATGTAATTGCTAAATGCACCTACAAATATTCTTACTGTGAGAACCTTCACAGTATTTAAGTTTTCCTCCTTGATGACACCAGATCTTGTATGTGTACTTATTTCTCCTGAAAATCTTAAAACCAGCTAGATTAATATAAGCATCTTGTTGAACCATCTAGAGTACTTACAGATTTTCTTTGAGAGAGATAGAAATAAGTCAAATCTTAGTCCTTCAGCTCTAAGCAGAGGGAAAGGCATTACAGTGCCTTCCTAATTCTTGGTTTTTCTCCTGGAGAGAGAGAGCACTACATAGTTCCTTTCTTTGCTCTTCATACACAGCTTTTGATTGATACCATTTCCTGCTCCCTAGCCTTGTTCATGAATAGACCCTTATAAAGAAGCAGGCCATAGCTCATATGGAAGATTCCTTGGCTCAGAAGAACTGGTTGTCTGTAAGAGATATTGCCTGCTTCTCTCATGGTAGGGCAGCTGTTTCCAGTATGGTTTGCCTCTTCAGTCCATGATCAATCTTCCTTCACATTCTCTTTTATTCTCATATCTCGGATTTTTCACAATTCGAATGAATGTAAAACACTTCTTTAAAAACACATTTATAGTTTTTATAGTTTATAGTTATTGGTTGAAAACTTCCCTGTCAATCTATCAACATTTTTCATTTGATTGGTACAATTCTGGGTCCATTATTTCAGATAGGTACATTCTGAAACTGCATGGGGTTATTGATTGATTGCTAGATTATACTTCTACCTTGCTTTCATCAGATGACTCAATGGCTTACAGGACGTATAAACAAAAGTTAAAACATCCTTGGTAAAGTTAAAGCCAGTCAGGAACAATCATAATAAGGGTAACAATAACCTTCCCCCCTCCCCCCCACACACACCTAAGGGCATAAAAAAATAAACAAAGAATAACACAGGAAACAAAAAGTGAGTTGACATCAGGAACAAACTCAAGAAAAGGCCCTCTAAAGGAACTTTGTTTTTTAACAATTTCCAGAAGACTAAAAAAGAATACTGTGAATTTATTTTAGAAGAGGTAACCTTTCTATAGCTGTGGGTTATGTTTTGTGGTATTCTTTGAGTAAGTATGATTGCAGTAGATGGGGCAATGTCATGAAAACATATAGATTGTTGAGGCAGGAAAGTGAGAGAATTTGTTTCTGTTTTACCTACACTGTTTTGTTCTTTTTGAGGTGCTCCATCTGGTATTATGGCTGCATTGGAAGTGAGAGTATTCAGGTGTTCCAATTAACTAAAGAATTTGACTGTACTCAGAATAGTAAAAAAATACTACACATTTGTACACAGCTATACTGTTAGAAGAAAACAATCATCTGTAATATTACAGCCTCCACATTGTTTTTTCACCATTATCATCATCATCATTTTACCCATTGTCTATCCACTGCAGGATGAAGGCCTCTTCCGCATGTAGAAGATTTTTCCCAGATGTGCATTTTCTCTGCTGTGTGTAGAAGTGTTCATATAGTTGTTAAAAGGTTAATATTAGTAGTAACAAACACTGTGCCAAGTTTAACTGAAAGGTTAAATGCTATACTCAGCCTGAATACAGAGATGAAGACTTGTAGCCCTGCTGAATTTCAGCAATGTCATAAATTGCAGAAAATCACAGGTAGTCCTCGACTTTTAACAAAAATTTGGACTGTAATTTTCATAGTAAGTTTTTTGCCACAGAAACTGGTAGAAAATCTTAGTAAATTATGATCATGTGACTATACAACACTGTAAACTAATTGTAAATGCAGGATAGTAGCCAAATGCCAGAAATTCGGTCACATGACTGTGAGGGCAGGATGATGGTCATAACTTCTAATTTAAACCATAACTGGATTTTATGAAAGATGTTGCTAATTTGAACCATTGTTAAGTAACCAGTTGTAAGTCGAGGACTTCCCTTACAAATCGTAGGCTATCGTCTCCTGATCTACCCATCTGGATTCATTTAAAATGCATTTTGTATATGTGCACTTATCGGTGTATGTTTTATGTCTTTCGTAAGATAATCCGTAGGAGACTTTCTGAATATAATGGAGATAAACCTATTGTGGCTATGAAAATAATGCATGTGGAACAGCATGTGTGGGATGTGGACATTTCATTCTGTGTATTTTTAATACAAAGAGTTGTATATTGGAATGTCATAGTCAATATAGATTTCATATTAATATCCTTTAGATTTGATTAAGCAAGGAAGCAAGGAAGTTTTCAGATTCAGTGCACTTAAAATACTAAACAATACTATAGATATAATTCATATTCTGTGTATAATCACTACACTGGACAACAAAGATTTTGCTTCCTGAACACTTTTGGGTGTATCTTACAGTTTTTTGGCTGCTAATCATGATAATAACCTGTAATTTAACACACAGTATACCATTTTATGGAAATCTTCTGTTTTTACACAATGCTAGTATACAAAATCTTCAGTATCTGTTGGCTATGCTGCACATATGCAGGAAACATACGAAAACGTGGAACTGTTGCTGAAGCACATCCAGTAACCAAGTACAACTGGAATAACTGTGGAGATCTAAAAGTAGTGGCTCTGCTGCTTGGAATGCAGCTCAGATATGCCAAGTACTGTTGTTACATATGGGAATAGGACAGCTGTGCAAGAGTGTCACATTACATTAAAAAGAAATGGCCACTCTGAAAGAATTTGGTTCCAGGACAGAAAAGCATGGCATATGAAACTCTCGTTGACCCAGCAAAGATATTTTTGCCTCTGCCTCAAATAAAACTCGGACCAATGAAAAATGTCGTGGAAGTGATGAACAAGGAAGATGAAGGTTTTTATTACCATCTGAGACAGGTCTTTCCAAAAATAACTGATGCCAAGTTTAAGGAAGGGATTTTTGTTAGTCTACAGATCAGATACATCATCAATGAGGACCAATTCAAAGATCTGTCAGTGGGGCCATAGAAAATCATCTAGAAAGTATTCAAGGATGTCATTGAGAATTTTCTTAGCAATTACAGAGCATCAAACTACATTCAACTGGTTGACAAACACCTTACAGTACACAAGACCATAAGTGCAATATGTTACTGAAGATTCATTTTCTGCATTCATACCTGGGTTTAATTCCTGCAAATCTAGGTGCAGTCAGTGATGAATATAGTGAAAATTTTCACCAGGACATTTCCGCAATGGAAAAACAGTATTAGGGAAACTGCAATCCATCAATGCTGCCTGACTGTTGATGGACACTGCAGCGAGATGCATTGGACTCTTGAGTACAAATGAAAATCAGCAACAAAACATTTTTAGCTCTGTTAAACTGATGTAGTCTGTCAGACACATTATGCAATTATATACATTGTAGTCATTAAAATTTCATATTTCTTAAGATTGCTATGTGATACAGTCATTCTGAAATTATATTTGTGTTCAGTTTGAAGGGGTCTATCATAATCACCAAAAATTGTTCAGGGAGCCAAACCTTTGGGGGGAAAAATGTTATCCAGTATTATTATTTGACCCACGGTAGCGCAATGGTTAGAGTGCAGTACTGGAGGCTACTTCTGCTGACTGCTAGCAGTTCGATTCTCACCGGCTCAAGGTTGACTCAGCCTTCCATCCTTCCGAGGTCGGTAAAATTAGGACCCAGATTGTGGGAAGCACAATCTGACTTTGACTCTGTAAACCGCTGGGCTGTAAAGCACTGTGAAGTGGTATATAAGTCTAAGTGCTGTTGCTATTGCGATTTGTGTCATTCTTGAATCTAATGGACTCTGGCAGTATTTTTTTCAGACTCTTAGACTAAGATGGCTCTCTTCCAACAATGTCATTCCTGAATGCAGCAAATCTTTATACAAATAAAACTAGGACTTGCTCTCTTTCTTCCTCTCACATTTATACATGTTCTATTCTGTGCTTTATCAATTGGTACATTGATTTGTTAGATCACTTTTTTCTAATATATTGATTGTTGGATCCATGTTAGATAATGTTAGATAAAATTGGATAACTCAAATAAAAGTTGAACTCCTGGTGATTACATGAACATGTTTATATTATTTTCATTATGACTGTACAGAAGTGATTGTCACCATCTAGTGAGATGTTAAAAGCCTAATATTCCAATTAATAACCAGATCCGAATACACTTAGCTTTTTGATATAGGTTAAGATAATGCTATATTAGTCAATGAATAATTTGCTTATTCTCCCGTAGGCAGATATTTGCTTCATTTTTGCTTTCAGAAGTTACAGGAAACTACCTCTATTTTTCATCTCGTAAAAGTGTGATAGACAAGTTACTCTTCAGTTATTCTTTTTTTTAAAAAATAGATATTTAATACTGGGACATTTCTCCCTTGTAAACTAATAAAATGCAAAGTCTGATTAGTTTAGGGCCAGTTTTGTCTTTATACCGGTATTTTGTTACAGCAAAATCATAGTGTGGGTTTTAAAAAATAAATGCACAATAAATTAATATGATTTGAATTAAGAAAATAGTAACCTGGTGAATTCTATTAATGAGATATTCTTACCTTGCATTCATTTTAAAGAAATTCTTAAAGCTGTTATATTATTTTTTAAAATAACCTTGTTTTGCAGTACTTTGCATCTACACATTATCTCTAAACATGTGGTTTTATGCCAGGTACTTTCAGTAAAATAGCTGAAAGTCATATAATTTAAGATTAAGCAGTTGATATCTTCTAAACAGTATGTCTGAGACCTTTAAAATATAGTAAAAAGCTTATTTTCTGATCCAAAGCTAATCCCATTATTGTATGATGAGACATAGTAGTTGCTGAATTGATTCATTGTGGGAATCTTCGTAGACTCATAGGAATAGAAGGGATCTTGTGGAGATCTAGTTCAAACACTGCCCAGGGCAGGAATGCTCAGGCCATCCCAGATAAATGATTGTCCAACCTTTGTTTAAAAACTTGCAGTGATAGAGCACCCATGATTTAGGAGGCAGGTTATTATACTACTTAAGGGAGAACTTCATCTCCTTTTGTAAATACTTCATTGTGTATTCCTCCAAGGCAGAAAAATGCTGTGTTTGAAACAGGACGCAAACAGGAAGTGCTCTTCACAACTAGAAACTATTAAGACTGAAAGAAAACTGATGTAACAGTGTCACAGCTACAAGTTTTAAACTATGTGAACTCTAAGAAAGATATTTTATAAATGAGACACCAAGATAATGTAGGAAATAACATATTAGGATTTCCTTTTTAAAAGTGCAATCATAATAAAAAAACTTACGATACACATCCTCACTCCCCTTGCATGTTCTAAGACAAAAGAAAAGCAAGGCAATGCTCTTTTATGTAGATGGCAACATCTGTTCATTCCTTCAAGATACCAGCCAAATTCAGACATACTAACTATGTTAATCATTACATGAGTAAACTCCCGTAAACAAAGAGAACACTTAAAGTTTACCATGTTACCAACTATAAATGGACATCAGAAATCTTTTATGCTTGTACGACGTTGCATAAATAACAGATTGTTTTGTTTTATCTAAACTCTTTTCTTGTTCTGAGAAATATAGCTATTTGAAAAAGTCTATTGAATGCTAGAATAAAAAATGATAACAGTATTAAGGGCTTACTCTATGACATACAGGAAAAATTAACAATGTTAGATGAGATGGTATTTACTGCAAGCTAAAGGTCAGCTCATGCACATCAACATTATTAAGTACTTTGTCCCAGTGTAAAAATAAATCGACACAAAGAATGTCTAAATTGCTTCCTCTACCCACCTTATACAAATAGTCAACTTTGAACTACTTTGTTGCATTTTAATCCTAAAAGATTTGAATTAAGACAATGGATATTGTGACAAAATGGCTCTTCTTTTAATGCAGAAGAACTGGGTGGTGTTTTTAGCAATTCAGTGGATTCTGTTCTTTAGCTTAATCTATTCCAATTCTGATGTGATGTGCAAAAGATAGGGCCTAGAAAGATCCAGTATGATATAGTGATTAAGGACTTGAAATACAAATCTGGAGACCAAATTCAAGTCTACCCTTGGTTGAAAAAGCTCTATGGATGATTTTGGGCTAGTCTTTTTCTCTCTTAACCCCTCTACATCTCTTTTATGGCAAGAAAATGAAGGGACAATCCTATAGAAGTCAACTTGAGCTGTTGAAGGAAATAAATATATTAATATTTATATCTAAATAAAAACAAATTTACAATATAAATTACATTCATTCAGAGTTTCCTGATTTGAAGTACCTTCATACCTTTGCAATTACTTGAATAATATTTAAATTAAATATTTTTATTTATACATTACATGAATTCCTTTCTGTAAACTAAGTTTCTCTTTGGAGTTTGTTTCTTGCATGGAGTTTGTTAATATGGTTTTTAGTGTTCCTAAAAATAACATTGTTTTTACATATTCATTAGGAAATAGAAATAAATTCAAATTTTCAGTTGTTTAGTTCAAAATGTTAATTGAAAGCTGCTAGCTTTGGTAGGCTAAGAACTTCATTTAGTGTTACACAGGAGACTAGGTTGACTTCAAGGAGTCTTAGAAGAGTTAATTCCACAACAGTGCTATCACAACTTCAATCTGTCACCCAGACTTAATATTATTGATTGCATCTGTGTAACCCTAACATTGTAAAATACTTTTTTACTAGCTACCTGTGTGAAAATATTATTTTATTTAAAGATACAACTATATTTAAAGTGATACTTGACAGAAGGCAGGCAAAAACTTTTAAGTATGTTTGGAAGTTAAGAAAAAAAAAGTTCTGCCTAGAAGACAGAGTATTTCGAGACATGGAAAACAATGTTCACACTGGAGCAATGCATGATGGAAAACATTTGCATTTTTTTTCTTTTCATTGCTAGCACATAAAGCTTGAAATTATAATTATTAAGTTTGTAACCACAGTAATTATAGCAAGGAGTGGGTGTAAAAATCATTTTCAAATTACAGCACTATACCTTTGGCCCACCTAAGTTCTACTGCACTTTCATAAACAGTTATTTTGTGGCAAAAGTTGATAATATATTTAGTATTATTGTTACCCAGAAGAGCCAAAGCTGACGATTCATATATTTTAGAAGGTTTTTAAATAAAAAAAATATCTAAAACAAAGTCATCAACAGATAGCAGCATCTAGCCATCCTTGGCTGACTTCAAGTAAGATCAACAGGACAAAACTGGCGAGGAGCTTGGATGGGAGACCACCTTGAAAATAAATCTGGAGAGCTGGAAACAACATGTCCAGACAAGGGAAAGGGCAACCATTTCCATGTTATTGCCAAGAAAAGAACATGGAACTGTCCCTTCAGTTATCTGGATTTGCATCCATCTTGAGACTTTACTGCTCCCACTGGATGTCTGATCTGAACAAGCTAAAGCAGGGGTGTCAAACTCAAGGCCCACAGGCTGGATTCAGCCCGCGGGGTGCTTAAATCTGGCCTGTGGGGCTGGCCTGGAAATAGCAATGGACCAGCCTGTGGTGCCAAAATCGAGTGCGGGGGACTGTGCGCTGTCCCCCCCCGTGCCCCATTTTCGGCCTGGATGGCCTCCTGTAGCACTCTGCCAGCCAAAACAGGGCACGGGGAGCTGTGTGCGCCGCCCCCCCCATGACCTACTTTGGCCAGCAGGGTGCTGCAGGAGACATCCATCCTGTGTCCCCCTCCGACTGGCCCAAAGAGGAGAAGTATAATGCTGATCTGGCCTATGAAGCAATCCAGTTTGTCACCCCTCAGCTAGAGAGTATCAGGTATAAGCATTATTACCAGGAAATACCAGAGCTGCACACTAAATTGCAAATTGAAAAAAAGAATCTCTGAACAAAGCAGTGGCTAACCTCTTGCAAATTTGGTGAGTAAATTATCATAATATATCTGTGATTTCATGATTTGTAAAACAGGTGACCAGAGTCATCAACCCGAAGTTGATTTCAACTTGAAGATGACTTTTCTACTCATATAGTAAGTGGGGAAAATGTACTAGTTCTATGTAGCTTAACTCAGAAGAATTTATCTTGTATTGAAACAGGCTTTGTCTTTGGTTTTTTTTAATGGAGACTAGATAATGGTTATTTTCCTATAATAGGGGCACTGTGTATGACCCAGTTATATCTCACTGCAAAAAATGAGGAAAAATAATATAATCATGTTATTTTACAATGACATTAATATCATAATGGCTACCACAGATACATAATTTGTATCCCATCAGCTGTGTATGATAATTCACATTGGCTTAATCAACCTACCATGCCATTATCTTGGGATAAAATCCTTCCTCATATGCAGGATTTAACAAACAGCTGTCATGCAGGTTAAAATGGCTGATAGGTTGTTAAGCTTAATGGATCATAATTCAGAAAGCCATGTATCCAAGCTAGACAGCCACTGTTTTATTTGAACAATGGGTCTGTATGTTGCATTGCAAACTGTTCTTGAAAGTCCAGGATTTGCAAAATTATGGCAGCCATTTTACTTAGAATATAACTGACTTTCCAAAAATATACTTCTATACTGCTGCCATTGTTGTATAATATTATTTTAGATATTCAAGAAGTTAACTCTGGTTCCTAAGTGGAAAAATGCTATTTCACTTTTTAAAAATATACCGGTATTATATGATGTAAAAATACAAAGTACACTCCTGTTTTAATGAATAGAATTCCAATGTTGCATCATCATTAGAGATATCTATATTATAGAGTAACAGAGTTGGAAGTAACCTTGAAGGTCTTCTAATCCAACCCTTGCTCAACATAATAAAAAGGTAATAAAATCAAGTCTGGTCACCTGGTGATCGCTTTATAACTGCAATGACTTACGAAAATGACAAAAATTCTATGCTCAGTTGTGCTTATTAAGTGGGGACTATCTCCACTTTGTGTAAATCAAGCTGCCTTCTGCTTGGTTTTTATGCCTGTAGGAAAGTGTCTGCATGTGTGTTGAGATTTTCAAGTTTTCTCTTTAGTTGAAAAATCTTCCTTCTGTGTAATACTTGATTATTAATTATATATTCTCACATTTAACAATTCATTTTCTCTTGATACTCTTACAAATTGTGGTCAAACATAGGTCCTGGGAATACAGGAAAGGAAATCTGTTATTGTAGTTTAAAACTTTTTGGGAGAATAATTTTAGTTGCTGTATGTCATTGGGTATATTAGCATACAAAATCTAGTTTCCGGTTAGCCATGGTTTAGTTATGAACCAAGGAAACTAGTTTGTTTTCCCATATACTTTACCTTCCCCATTTGATGACATTTTGAATCCAGGGCGCTTTTATAGTGCTGATGTTTTAATGTATTGTTTCTGAATATGTTGTTCTCCAATTGACTGTACTGAATGGTTTTTAAATTGTTTTAATATTTTTAAC